>CAUPSL010000318.1:0-40647 GCA_963514005.1 Raja brachyura
CTCTCGTTCACGCCATCTCCCTCCTCTCAACCCCCCTCCCTCTCTTTTTCTCCCCTCTTCCCCCTCTTTCTCTATCACTGCTGTGTCACTCCCTCTCCCTCCCTCTCTCCACTTCCTCTCTTCCTCCCCTCTCTCCCCCCTCTCTCCCTGTCTATTCACCCCTATCTCTCTCTCTCTCCTCTTCCTCTCTCTTGCTCTCTCTCCCGTCAATATCTCTCTCTATCCCCCTCCTATTCCGCCTCCCCGTCTCTCTCCCTCCCCCTCTCTCTCTCTCTCCTCTCTCCCCTACCCCTCTCTCTCCCCATCTCTCTCTCTCTCCTCGCACCTCATCTGTTCTCCCGCTCCTCGTCCTCT
The DNA here is from genome assembly GCA_963514005.1 of Raja brachyura. Next base: position 355 of record CAUPSL010000318.1, read on the forward strand.
TCTCTTTAATGTTTATTCTGTCCCTGACGTCCCTTGTCAGCCACGGTCGCCCCTTACTCCCCTTGGAATCTTTCTTCCTCTTTGGAATGAGCAGCTCCTGCACCTTGTGTATTATTCCCAGAAATACCTGCCATTGTTGCTCCACTCTCTCTCATCCCTGCTAGGGCACCTTTCCAGTCAACTTTGGCCAGCTCCTCCCTCTCTCCTTCCCTCCATCATGGCTCCGGCGGTGAATGTCCGGAGCCGGAGCCCAGAGCGGAGAGATAGACTGCGGCCGCCCGCCCGCCCGCCCACCTCTGGGATGGATGCGCTCAGGGCGGGGATTTATTAATGAGCCGAAGCACTGAGGTGAGCGGATATTTCACCGCGCTCTTCACCTGCTCCCTGAACTTGGACTGGGTCGCAGCGTAAATAAATGTGTTGGTGCAGCAGCTGAGATTCCTCAGCAAATACCCGATGAAGTTAAAGATATATTGAGAATCATGCATATCATTTCCAACTCCTGTGTTCTGATAATAGATGAAATTTACAACCAGCGTCAGCCACAGGAGGATGAAGCTGCCGGAGATGGTGAAGAGTAAAACCACAGACCTCCTCCTGCTCTCCATCTCCGGGTCACTGCGGTTCTCCCCCTTGCTCTCACCCCTCAGCCCCTTACGGACCCGACTGGCCACTAAAATGTGTCGGACTGTCAGAGAGTTGAGCAGCAGGATTACAGCGAAAGGGAGGAACGGAGTTGAAACCATGCCGATCCAGTCAAATGCCACCCACCCGGGGTCAGTGAAATAACTGTACACTATGACACAGCCCCACGGGACATTGTCGATGATTATCCCGGGTTCCCGTGTGAAGTAGCGGGGAATGTTTTTCAGACAGAGCAGAACGCCGGCTGTTGCCAGAACCACAGCCGCAGTTGTCCCGGTGCAATATTTAGTTTTCAGCTTCTGGCAACAAATGGCGACAAAGCGATCAAAGGTGAAAGTGACGGTGAACCAGACAGAACAGTCTGTAGCTGCGTACGTCAGTACAACGATAACACGGCACACAGGGGTGATGGTCAGGAAACTCCAATAAAAGTACTGTAATCGGATCCAATACAAGATGACCTCTGTGATGAGGGTTAGTAGATCGGCCGCTGCCATGGCCACCAGGTAGCGAGTGGTGCAGGTGGAGAGGCCGCACTTTCCCCTGGACAGGATCACAATCGCCACTAAATTCACTGCGGAAAGACAAGGGAACGGACACTGGGCATTTACTCAACACGGCCTCTGGGGCTGACTGAACACCCGCTCGACTTTCAGCTCAAGACCAGGAGTGTTGGAGTCGGTGCGCGGCTGCTGCATGTTCAACAATGTCAGAACCGGCTCCAACTGTGCCCGACCTGCCTGCCTGCTTCAGGTGAGAGGAGATAAGGCGACCAGCGGGCGGGGTAAAGGGCGGGGAGGGAACGAGCAGCCACCCACCCGCTACAATAGGCGCAATGATCCTTTCTATAGTAAACCCTGCTGCTGCTCACAGTCTCTGATGGGGGCGCTTTCACAGACAAACCGTGAGCCGCCGGCCGCGTTTAATCATGGCTCTGGGAACTCGGCATCTGATGGGGACGAGGAGGCTTCCTGAGGGAAGGCAGGAACAACATGGAATCCGGCAGCAGAGTGGCTCCGTTGATGGATTCATTCCACAGTGAGTTCAGTTCAGTAACGACACACACACACACACACACACACACACACACACACACACATACACACACACACACACACACACACACACACACACACACACACACACACACACACACACACACACGCCGGTAGATCCGTGGCCACTGGTCCAGGAGATGGATCCAATTATTGACCAACAGGCGGTGGGTGGAATCCGACTGTGACAGACAGACTCCACAGTGAGTGAGACACAGTGTCCACAGGAGCGGCTGTTCACTCTGATCAATAACTCAGACACAGTGAACTTCACAATGTGAACCCCTCTCTCCCAGTCTCACCGTCTCGGAGAGCTGCCTGCCTGCCTGCCTGTCCCGAGCACTGGGACAACTCTGGGCAAGGTGCCACTGAAGGCAAGAACAACATTCTAGTGGCTCCCGGCCGGCAGCAGTGAGAGAAAAAGTAGGTTAGTTGCTACTGCCTGAAAATAAGACAAATCACAGCAGCGTTAATTCACAAATATTTCACTGAGAGGTTTGATATTCTTCACATATTCTTGTACAACGATCATCAATTGGGAACGTGTAACATGATGAGAATCAGGTCAACACCAGTTAACACACGGATGGAGTTATTAAACTTGAATTGGTCTGCTCACTTACCAGGGACTCCAACGGCAGCAATGATCACGTACAGGATTTTCTGCACGGCGTAATATTCCTGCAGCTCCTCCCCCATTTTCTGTGCCCAGTGACGTGTCCCCGTGAGGTGCCGGTAATGTCTCGGAATGAAATGCTGGGGCAGAACATTCCTGGAGATTTTATATCATTTTCCGTCTCCACCGGGACAGTGAAGTTTCAACAGAGTTTAAAAATAGAGATTTAGAAATGATTCACAAACAGATGACATCAGCCGAGTGAGTGAGTGAAATCCCTGCTGAGACAGACAGACAGGTTGTGATTTATTCAGGGAATTGATTGAGAAACTCCAAAGACTGGGAATTGTGGCGATAGACACTGAGGGATGGAAGTTGGGAGCGGCGGGCGCCATTGTTCCAGCAAAGGGGATATTGTTTCAAACTCCATCATATCCAACTCTCCACCTCATGTTGTTTGTCTGATTTCCTTCAATCCGTTTCACTCAGCAAGGCAATGCCAAATTCCAGGGACCCTCTCAGGGCTTCTGGTGCCCAGTTTGAAGGTGGACTGGACTGGGCGAACTTTGTTTACAGGTTGAGGAATTAGTTCCATACATCACCTCGGACTAAAATGCCCCCCGCCCCCCCCCCCCCCCCCCTCCACTCTGCTTCAACAGATCACCTCGCCGTATCATATGAGCGCACTCAATATGGTCGCGTCTTCACTGACTGTGAACTCAACCCCACACTCCCGCTGACTGACTGACCCCGGGAACAATTCACTCCCTGCTTGCCTGGAATAGATCTGACTATACCATGGGACAATAACATTCTCTGCCTTCCTTCCTTCATCACCTCTGTGGAGGAACGACCCAGAGACTCACGACACTCAGAGAACAGAAACATTGCCGCCTTGGAAATGTCCTAACCCTAAATAAAACATAGAAACATAGAAAAATATGTGCAGAAATAGGCCATTCGGCCCTTCGAGCCTGCACCGCCATTCAATGTGATCATGGCTGATCATCCAACTCAGTATCCCATACCTGCCTTCTCTCCATACCCCCTGATCCCTTTAGCCACAAGGGCCACATCTAATGCCCTTTTTAAATATAGCCAATTAACTGGCCTCAACTACCTTCTGTGGCAGAGAATTCCAGAGACTCACCACTCTCTATGTAAAGAATGTTTTCCTCATCTCGGTCCGAAAGGAAGTCTTTAGACTGTGACCTCTTCTTCTGGATGAAAACGGCGAATGATGCAGCACCTCTCGCTTCTCTATTTCTCTCTCCCTCCATTCTTACTGCTGTCACTCTCACTGAACTGTGACTCTTTCTCCTACGCTCTCTATTCCTCCTCTCTTGGCTGCCCTCTCTCCGTCCTCCGATGGAGGGACTCACAGTGGGATAGTACTGATGGAGGGACACACTGTGGTGGTACTGATGGAGGGACAGTCTGTGATGGTACTGATTGAGGGACACACTGTGCTGGTACTGATGGAGGGACAGACTGTGGTGGTACTGATGGAGGGACACACTGTGGTGGGACTGATGGAGGGACACACTGTGGTGGTACTGATGGAGGGACACACTGTGGTGGTACTGATGGAGGGATAGACTGTGGTGGTACTGATGGAGGGACACACTGTGGTGGTACTGCTGGAGGGACACACTGTGGTGGTACTGCTGGAGGGACACACTGTGGTGGTACTGATGGATGGACACACTGTGGTGGTACTGATGAACTGACGCACTGTGGGGTAGGACAGATGGACTGACATTCTGTGGGATAGTACTGATGGAAGTGACAGTCTGAAGAAGGGTTTTGGCCTGAAACGTTGCCTATTTCCTTCGCTCCATAGATGCTGCTGCACCCGTTGAGTTTCTCCAGCACTGTTGTCTACTGATGGAAGTGAAACTGTGGGGCAGGCAGGCAGCACCATTGGAATGACACTGTGAAATAGTACTGATGCAGTGACACACCGTGGGGTAGTTCTACTGGAATGACACGCTGAGGGGTTGTCGTGATAGACAATAGACAATAAACAATAGGTACATGAGGAGGCCATTTGGCCCTTCGAGCCAGCATTGACATTCGCTTTGATCATGGCTGATCATCCCCAATCAGTATCCCGTTCCTGCCTTCTCCCAATAGGGGGTTTGCACGTAAGGTCTCTGGGTCAAAGGGCTTGACACACGGAGCCGCTGAATCCATCTGGAGGACATCCGTCACTTCCAGTACATGTTATTAATGCAAGAAACGCGTACTTTCCCACCTGTTAAAAACCGCCAGAATGTTGAATTTTGCGCTGTAAACAATTGTGGCCGTCGGTCGGGGTGGGTAAGTGTGAGAGACACGTACCCAACTTCAGAATTCCAAACGTGAAGCAAAATGAAGGTACTATCTACCGCCATTTCGCCTCACGTTTGGAATTCTGAAGTAGGCTAAATGTATCTTACGCTTATCCCGATTTCCATAATTATTTACGAACGGGCGGGGCACAAATTGGCAATTTGGGCGGTGGGTGGGTGGGTGGGGTTTTAACGGTCCCGCTACGTTGTCAGTGCTGACCTGCAGTTCATCGCGTGTAATCCACTTGGGGTAGGTAGCGCAGCAACATCAAGAGTCATGGGTCGTGACCCGAGTGCCGTGAAACCTCCCCATATCTCCTGATTCCGCTATCTTTAAGAGCCCTATCCAGCTCTCTCTTGAAAGCATCCGGAGAACCGGTCTCCACCGCCCTCTGAGGCAGAGAATCCCACAGATTCAAAACTCTCTGTGAGAAAAAGTGTTTCCTCATCTCCATTCTAAATAGCTTACTCCTTAGTCTTAAACTGTGGCCCCTGGTTCTGGACCCCCCCCCCCCCCCCCCAACATTGGGAACATGCTTCTGTCCTCTAGTGTGTCCAAGCCATTAGCAATGTACGTGTTTCAATGAGATATCCTCTCATCCTTAATATCTGAATTGTGGCCGATTAGGAAAAGTGGAGATGCAACGAGACCTGGGCGTCATGGTACACCAGTCATTGAAAGTAGGCGTGCGGGTGAAGCAGGCGGTGAAGAAAGCGAATGGTATGTTGGCATTCATAGCAGAAGGATTTGAGTACAAGAGCAGGGAGTTCCTACTGCAGTTGTACAGGGTCTTGGTGAGGCCACACCTGGAACATTGCGTACAGTTTTGGTCTCCTAATCTGAGGAAAAATGTTCCTGCCATAGAGGGAGTACAGAGAAGGTTCACCAGACTGATTCCTGGGATGTCAGGACTTCCATATGAAGAAAGACTGGATAAACTCGGCTTGTACTCGTTAGAAATCTGGAAAATTGAGGGGGGATATTATAGAAACGTAATCAATTCTTAAGTGGTTGGACAGGCTGGATGCAGGAAGATTGTTCCCGATGTTGGGGAAGTCCAGAACAAGGGGTCACAGTTTAAGGATAAGGGGGAAATCTTATAGGATCGAGAAGAGGAAAACTTTTTTCACACAGAGAGGGGTGAGTCTCTGGAATTCCCTGCCACAGAAGGTAGTTGAGGCCAGTTCATTGGCTATGGGCATCAGCCATGATCATATTGAATGCGGTGCAGGCTCGAAGGGCCGGATGGCCTACTCCAGCACCTATTTTCCATGTTTCTATGTTTCTATCCTACTAAACTCCAGAGTCTACAAGCCCAGCTGCTCCATACTCTACAAAAATTGACAGTCCCGCCATCCGGGGAATTAGCCTGGTAAGGAGTGACACAGTGTGGCTAGTACTGATGTAATGACACACTGCGGAGTAGCACTGAAATAATAACACTTTGTGCTAGTACCTATGGAATGACACTGTGTGTAGTCCTGGTGAAATGACACATTGTGTTGCAGTACTGATAGAGAGAGCAATACTCATCTAATGATGCATTCTCGGGCAGTGCTGATGGAGTGACACTCTTGGGTAGTATTGATGTAGTGACACATTCTATGGTAGTACTGATGGAGGGAAACACTGTCGGGTAGTACTGATGGAGGGATACACTGTGGGGTAGTACTGATGGAGGGAAACACTGTGGGGTAGTACTGATGGAGGAAAACACTGTGGGGTAGTACTGATGGAGGGAAACACTGTGGGGTAGTACTGATGGAGGGAAACACTGTGGGGTAGTACTGATGGAGGGAAACACTGTGGGGTAGTACTGATGGAGGGAAACACTGTGGGGTAGTACTGATGGAGGGAAACACTGTGGGGTAGTACTGATGGAGGGACACACTGTGGGGTAGTACTGATGGAGGGACACAGAGGAGTAGTACTGATGGTGCGGCACTTTGGGGACGTACTGATAGTAACACTCAGGGGTAGCACATTTGAAGTGACAAACGGGCTGTGGTAGTACTGATGGAGTAATACACTGTGGGGTGGTACAGATGGAATTACTCACTGTGGGGTCGTATTGATGGGGTGACTCACCGAGGTGGAGCATTGATGAAGTGACACACTGTGCGCATTACTGATGGGTGAGATATTGTGGGCTGGTACACATGTAGTACTGATGAAGTGATAACTGTATGGTTGCACAAATGGAGTGACACTGTCGGGTAAATAGACACAAAATGCAAAATGCACCCCACTAGTCACCTGCCTCCAACCCGACAAACAGCCATCCACCATTACCCTCTGGCTTCTCCCATTCAGCCACTGTTAAATCCATCTTGCTATTCCTGCATTTATACCGAACAGTTGAACCTTCTTAACCAACCTTCCATGAGGAACCTTGTCAAAGGCCTTACTGAAGTCCATATAGACAACATCCACTGCTTTACCCTCGTCAATTTCCCTAGTAACCGCTTCAAAAAATTCAAGAAGATTAGTCAAACATGACCTTCCAGGCATAAATCCATGTTGACTGTTCCTAATTAGACCCTCTTTATCTAGTTACTTATATATATTATCTCTAAGTATCTTTTCCATTAATTTGCCCACCACTGAAGTCAAACTAACCGGTCTATAATTGCTAGGTTTACTTTTAGAACCCTTTTTAAACAATGGAACAACAAGCGCAGTACGCCAATCCTCGGGGACTATTCCCGTTTCTAATGACATTTGAAATATTTCTGTCATAGCCCCGGCTATTTCTACACTAACTTCCCTCAATGTCCTAGGGAATATCCTGTCAGGACCTGGAGACTTATCCACTTTTATATTTTTCAAAAGTGTCAGTACTTCTTTTACTTTGAAACTCATAGTATCCATAGCCACTCTACTAGTTTCCCTTACCTCACATAATTCAATATCCTTCTCCTTGGTGAATACCGAAGAAAAGAAATTGTTCAATATCCCCCCCCATCTCTTTTGGCTCTGCAGATAGCTGTCCACTCGGTCTCTCCAATGGACCAATTTTATCCCTCGTTATCCTTTTGCTATTAACATAGCTGTAGAAACCCTTTGGATTTACTTTCACCTTACTTGCCAAAGCAACCTCATATCTTCTTTTAGCTTTTCTAATTTCTTTCTTAAGGTTCTTTTTACATTCCTTATACTCCTCAAGCACCTAATTTACTTCATGCTGCCTATAATTATTGTAGATCTCCCTCTTTTTCCGAACAATATGTCCAATTTCCCTTGAAAACCAGGGCTCTTTCCAATTTTTACTGGTTCCTTTCAACCGAACAGGAACATAAAGATTCTGTACTCTTAAAATTTCCCCTTTAAATGTCCTCCATTTCTCCTCTACATCTTTCCCATAAAACAAAATGTCCCAGTTCACTCCTTTTAAATCATCTCGCATCTCGTTAAAGTTAGCCTTTCTCCAATCAAAAATCTCAACCCTAGGCCCAGTTCTGTCCTTCTCCATAATTATATTGAAACTAATGGTATTGTGATCACTGGACCCGAAGTGCTCCCCTACGCATACCTCCGCCACCTGTCCCGTCTCATTTCCTAACAGGAGGTCCAGCACTGCCCCTCCTCTAGTAGGCACCTCTATGTATTGCTGCAAAAAACTATCCTGCACACATTTTACAAACTCCAAACCATCCAGCCCATTTGCAGAATGTGTTCCCCAGTCTATGTGTGGAAAGTTGAAATCTCCCACAATCACTACCTTGTGCTTACTACTAATATCTGCTATCTCTTTACATATTTGCTCTTCCAATTCTCGTTCCCCATTTGGTGGTCTATAATATACCCCTATAAGTGTTGCTACACCTTTCCCACTTCTAAGTTCCACCCAAATAGCCTCCCTAGATGAGCCCTCCAATCTATCCTGCCAAAGCACTGATGTAATATCTTCCCTGACTAGCAATGCAACACCTCTACCTCTTGCCCCTCCAATTCTATCACACCTGAAGCAACGAAATCCTGGAATATTTAGTTTCCAATCACAGCCCTTCTGCAACCATGTTTCACTGATCGCCACAACATCATACTTCCAGGTATCTATCCAGACCCTAAGCTGGTACACCTTTCTTACAATGCTCCTAGCATTAAAATATGCACATTTAAGAAACCCCCCATCTCTTATTCTCTGTTTATTTCCTTTTTTTTCTTTCTCCTCTTGTGGCCGAGTGCTTCCCTTTTCTGCTTCCTGCCTCCCATTCTGTCTACTAGCTTTTGCTATTTGCATCCCTCGCCCCAACCATTCTAGTTTAAAGTCTCCCCAGTGGTCTTTAGGATGGTGAATCTGTGGAATTCATTGCCACAGAGGGCGGTGGAGGCCAAGTCACCGGGTATTGTTTAGATTTTAGAGATACTGCGCTGAAACAGGCCCTTCGTCCCAACAAGTCCTCGCCGACCAGTGATCACCCCGTACACTAGCTCCATCCCACACACATTAGGGACAATGTTACAGAAGCCAATTAACCTACAAACCAGCAGGTCTTTGGAATGCGGATGGAAACCGGAGCACCCGGATAAAACCCGCGCAGGTCACGGGGAGAACGTGCAATCTCCATACAGACAGCACCCGTACTCAGGATGGAACCCGGGTCTCTGGCGCTGTGAGGCAGCAACTCTACCGCTGCACCACTGTGTATTGTTGCTATCTATCATTTCATTTATTACTCACACCAGCAGAGTTGTGCACAAATGGTTCACATTAATAACGTCAATCTGAGCGGCAACTTTTCCACACAGAGGGTGGTGGGTGTATGGAGTGAGCTGCCGGAGGAGGTAGTTGAGGCAGGGATTATCACAACGTTTAAGAGACACTTGGACAGGTACATGGATAGGACATGTTTGGGGGGATATGAGCCAAACGCGGGCAAGTGGGACTAGTGTAGATGGGGCATGTTGGTCGCGGTGGGACTAGTGTAGATGGGGCATGTTGGTCGGGGTGGGACTAGTGTAGATGGGGCATGTTGGTCGGGGTGGGACTAGGGTAGATGGGGCATGTTGGGCGGTGTGGGCAGGTTTGGCAGAAGCAAGGGCCTGTTTCCTTGCTGTGACTCTGTGAACTTCCTTTTTAAAAACATTTTTTTAATTAGAAGTAATACATAATAAATAGATTTTGTTTGTGGTAGTCATACATTATTAATATTGTCAATATTATCAATGTTTTAATAGTTCTACTATATATTTTATTTTTATATATATATAGAAAATAATAGACAGAGAGAGAGAAAACAGAAAAAAACAGGACGGTATAATAAAAAGAATGGAATAATAATGAACAAATAATACATCATTGTAGATATGTCCGTAAGTTATAAAATGTAACTCTTCATCTAATCCTTAATTCGAGTGTCAGTCAGGTTATCGTGCCGAACCAGTTTGCCCCTTCAGATAATCAATAAATGGAGACCATATTCTGATAAAAAGTTCTTGTTTGTCCATTAAGACAAATCTGATTCTTTCCAAATGCAGGGTTGCCGACATTTCCATAATCCACATTTTAATTGTCCACATCTTGGCACGACAAATCAAAATAGGACGTACATGGTAAATGGTAGGGAATTGAGGAATGCTGTGGAACAGAGGGATCTAGGAATAACTGTGCATAGTTCCCTGAAGGTGGAATCGCATGTAGATAGGGTGGTAAAGAAAGCTTTTGGTGTGCTAGCCTTTATAAATCAGAGCATTAAATATAGGAGTAGGGAAGTAATGTTAAAATTGGACAAGGGATTGGTAAGACCAATTCTGGAGTATGGTGTACAATTTTGGTCGCCTAATTATAGGAAGGATGTCAACAAAATAGATAGTGTACAGAGGAGGTTTACTAGAATGTCGCCTGGGTTCCAGCAACTAAGTTACAGAAAAAGGTTGAACAAGTTAGGTCTTTATTCTTTGGAGCGCAGAAGGTTAAGGGGGGACTTGATTGAGGTCTTAAAATGATAAAAGGGATAGACAGAGTTGGCGTGGATAAGCTTTTCCCATTGAGGGTAGGGAAGATTCAAACAAGAGGGCATGACATGAGAATTAAGGGACAGAAGTTTAGGGGTTACATGAGGGGGAACTTCTTTACTCAGAGGCTGGTGGCTGTGTGGAATGACCTTCCAGCAGAATTGGTGGAGGCAGGATCGATTTTAAAATTTAAAAGTAAAGTGGATAGGTATATGGACAGGAAGGGAATGGAGGGGTATGGTCTGAGTGCAGGTAGATGGGACTAGGGGAAAATAAATGGTAGGCAAGGACTGGAAGGGCTGAGAAGGCATGTTTCCGTGCTGTAATTGTTATATGTTATATGGTTAATTGTGGGAGTTATATGGCCTTTCCAACATTTTAATTTTATTTTTTCCCAATTATTATGCTGTAGTCGATAAAGTTTCTTTGGCTTGTAGTAAATATTTGACTTTGTTCTAATATTCCTAATATTATTAGTTTGGAGTCGGGGTTTCAATCGGGTGTTGACAACTTCCGAAATTATCTTTAAAATGTCCGTCCAAAAATTATAAATTTTTATACAACTTACAAATGTGTGCGTTAAGTTAGCGTCTAGCTGCTGACATTTTTCCAAGATAGGAGATATATTTGGGAAGATTCTATTTAATTTCATTTTTGAATGATGTAATCTACGTAATACTTTAAATTGTATTAAGGAATGTCTGACATTTAACGAACAGTGATGTACATGTTGTCAGCTTTCGTCCCAAATATCTTGCATTATTGGTTGGCCGAGTTCATTTTCCTATGATTGCCTATATATTTCCGTCGTAGGTACCTCACTGTCTAATAGGATATTATAGATATAAGATATTAATGTTTCTGTCTTAGGGTGTTTATTCAAACATTCATCATGAATTTCTGGATCTCTATTTCTATAGTCCTGTGTATTTGAGTTAGCATAATCTCTAAGTTGTAGATATCTGAAATAGTCATTTGAGTGAAGTCCATAAATTTGTTGTAACTCCTGAAATGAAAGGAATGTGCCTTTCCTATAGAGATTACCTATCTTTTTAATTCCCTGACTTTTGCATTGACTCTGTAGTGTAGATGGGACAAGTTGGTCGCGCTGGGACTAGGGTAGATGGGGCGTGTTGGTTGGGGAGGGATTTGTATAGATGGGGCATGTTGGTCGGGGTGGGACTAGTGTAGATAGGGCATGTTGGTCAGGGTGGGACTAGTGTAGACGGGGCATGTTGGTCGGGGTGGGACTGGTGTAGATGGGGCATGTTGGGCGGGGTGGGACTAGTGTAGATGGGGCATGTTGGTCGGGGTGGGACTAGTGTAGATGCGGCATGTTGGTCGGGGTGGGACTAGTGTAGATGGGGCATGTTGGTCGGTGTGGGCAAGTTTGGCTGAGGGAAGCGCCTGTTTCCATGCTGCGCTTTTTGCATCCCAGTTTCCATGCTGCGACTCTATGAATTTCCAAGAGTAACATTCTCCTTTCTCTGGGCCATTCATTGTTAATAAAGAAAGTTGATTTTTCCTGTTTAAATGTCCACAGTAATGTATAGTCGGAAGTGAGCCCACCTGCTTCAGCCATGATGAATTAACAAATCATCACTATTCACTTCTCAGACGTTAGAATTGGTCTGAACATTCCCTCCACCCTGACCCTTGACACCAATGTCCCTCGGGGTCATGACCTTGCCACCCACAACTTGTGGCCAGGTCTCAGGCCACTGGGGTCATGACGTCCGTCCACTGGTCAGAACACTATTTCAGCCACATGAGCAGCTAAGATGAGATAGAATATGGGAAATACATTGAGAACCTTCTGTCCTGAAGGGCCGAATGGCCTACTCCTGCACCTATTGTCAGGATAACAATCCATCCCTCAACATCAGCAAGTCAAAAGAGTTAGCGTTTACAAGAACGATCCCAGGAATGAGTGGGTTAACGTGCGATGAGCGTTTGTCGGCGCTGGACCTCTTCTCGCTGGAGTGTAGAAGGTTGGTGTGGGGGGGGGCCTCATTGAAACATCACCGAACAGTGAAAGGCCCGGATAGAGTGGATGTGGAGAGAATGTTTCCACTAGTGGGAGAGTCTAGGACCAGAGGGCACAGCCTCAGAATTAAAGGACGTTCCTTTAGGAAGGAGATGAGGAGGAATTTCTTTAGCCGGAGGGTGGTGAATCTGTGGGATTCATTGTCACAGACGGCGGTGGAGGCCACAAGTCAGTGGATATATTTAAGGCAGAGATACACAGATGCTGGGTTAGTGCGGGAGTCAGGGCTCCTGGGCTGTGGATGGGAGCAGTGGTCCTGGGCTGTGGATGGGAGCGGTGGTTCTGGGCTGTGGATGGATCAGTGCCCAGGGTAGAGACAGGGAGTCTGCCTCTGTGTCTGAGGTGGATCTTTCTCTCCAGGGCATGAGGTCGGTGAGAGCACTATCGCTTTCTCCTGAATTGTGTTTGCTTCTTTGATTAATTCTGCTGACTTTTCGTTCTAATTGTGTCATTTGAAGTGTCCAGGGATTTTAGTGATCATTTTTTCTGGTGCAACGGGAACTGTGCTGTTTATGTGCTGTATCTCAGAACTAAAAGGATGTGTCCACTAGTGGGAGAGTTTCGGACCAGAGGGCACAGCTTCAGAATAAAAGGATGTATCTTTACTAAAGTGATGATGCCGTAACCTTATCACAACGGACATTGAATCTGGCTGATGTAAAATGTAGAAACAAAGACCCGTAGATGCTGGTTTATACCAAAGATGGGCACATTGCTGGAGTAACTCAGTGGGTCAGGCAGCATCTCTGGAGAAACAAGGGATTTTGGGATGGAATAGAAGAAGGGTTCTGGCCCAAACTATCACCCATCCTTTTCCTCCAGAGTTGGTGGCTGACCCGCTTAGTTTATCCAGCACTTTTATCATGGTCTCCTCTGTATCCCGCAGCTCTGCTCTTAGTCCCCATCCCCCTACTCGTAACAAGGACAGAGTCCCCCATGTCCCCCATTGCAGGTGCAGCAGGCAGTGAAGAATGCGAATGGCATGTTGTACTTCATAACAAGAGGAATCAAATATAGGAGCAAAGAGGTCCTTCTGCAGTTGTACAGAGCCCTAGTGAGACCACATCTGGAATATTGTATACAGTTTTGGTCTCTTCATTTGAGGAAGGACATTCTTGCTATTGAGGGAGTGCAGCGTAGGTTTACAAGGTTAAATCCCTGGATGGTGGGACTGTCATATGCTGAGATAATGGAGCAGCTGGGCTTGTGCACTCTGGAGATTAGAAGGATGAGAGGGCATCTCATTGAAACATATAACATTGTTAAGGACTTGGACACGCTAGAGGCAGGAAACATGTTCCCGATGTTGGGGGAGTGCAGAACCAGGGGGCACAGTTTAAGAATAAGGGGTAAGCCATTTAGAACGGAGACGAGAAAACACTTTTTCTCACAGAGAGTTGTGAGTCTGTGGAATTCTCTGCCTCGGAGGGCGGTGGAGTCAGGTTCTCTGGATGCTTTCATGAGAAAGCTAGATGGGGCTCTTATAAATAGCGGAGTCAGGGGATACTGGGAGAAGGCAGGAACGGGGTGCAGATTGGGGATGATCACAGTGATCACATTGAATGGCGGTGCTGGCTCGAAGGCACTCCTGAACCTATTGTCTATTGCCCTCACCTTCCACCCTACCAGCCGTCACATACAACAGATAATCCTCCGACATTTTTGCCACCTCCAACGGGATTCCACCATTGGCCTCATCTTCCCATTCACCAATTTCAGTGCTTTCTCACTCCTTCCCAGCTCTCCCACAGCTTACTGTCTCAGCCTCTTCCTTTCTTTTTCCCGCCCCCAACCCCAACGTCAGTCTGAAGAATAGTCTCGACCTGAAACGTCACCTATTCCTTCTCTCCATAGATGCTGCCTCACCCGCTGCGGCAACACTCGTGAGTAAGGCAAGGCAGCGCCTTTACCACCTCAGGCAATTGAGGAAATTCAGAGTGTCTCCGAGGATCCTCCAGTGCTTCTACTCTGCGGCTGTGGAAAGCATCTTGTCCGGAAACATTACAATCTGGTTTGGGAATTGCTCTGCCCAGGACAAGAAGGCGCTGCAGGGAGTAGTGAGTTCAGCCGAACGCACTACGGGGGACTTCTCTCGCCCCTCTGCAGGAACTATGCATCAGAAGGTGCAACTCCAGAGCCAATAAGATAATGGGAGACACCTTCCACCCCTGCAACGGACTGTTCCAGCTGCTAGGGTCAGGCAAACGCCTCCGTTGCCGTGCTGTGAGAACGGAGAGGATGAGAAGGAGTTTCTTCCCAGAGGCCATTCGGACTGTAAACTCCTATCCCACCAGGGACTAACTCTACTAACTTACTGGACCACAATACCGCCCACAATATTTAATATGAAAAAGAACATGTGATTCTGTTTGTAGTTTGTTGGTTGTTTGTTTGTTTGTTTTTGCGCAAAGACCGTGAGCACGGCCACTTTTCATTTCACTGCACATCCCGTATGTGTGTGTGACGAATAAACTTGACTTGACTTGACTTGACTTGAGTTGCTCCAGGATTTTTGTCTAACATCGATCTTTCCAACATTTGTAATTCTTTCTTAAACCACACAGTGGGAGTGTTGACCACAAATTGGACGGAACTGCAATGCGACAGATCACCACATGGTGGGAGTGTTGACCACAAATTGGAGCGACCCGTTATATGAATTCACAGCACATTGGGAGCGCTGTCTAAAAAATAGATACTGTGCTTTCTACTGCAAAATGGTTCTTTATTTCTCTGTGACCCTTTACCTTTCCCCGTAATGCACCCATTACCTTGATGCCAAACTTAGTAAAAGCCCTGAAACCAGGGAAGATTTGGGATGAAAATCAAGGAACTGCAGATGCTGGTTTACAAAAAAAAGACACAAAGTGCTGGAGTAACTCAGTGGGTCAGGCAGCATCTGGAGAACATGGACAGGTGAGATTTTGGGTTGGGAGCCTTCAGACTGATTTATCGGTGTGGTTCTGTTTACATCGTGAAGGCAATAGCAAGAATGAATTTGTCTCCTGGATAGCGGTCAAATTGTGTTTTATTTTGGGCACTTTATG
The DNA here is from genome assembly GCA_963514005.1 of Raja brachyura. The sequence continues at coordinate 16,057 of CAUPSL010000318.1, forward strand.
AAGACTGGTTTTCAGTTGATGACTAATTGTTGTGATTAAGACAGCGAGGAATTTAAAGTGGATCTACATTGTACTTGGTTGAGGAAAGTTAATGTGAACTAGTTGTTAACCACTTGTGTGAAATGGTTAAGGTTAGCTACCCTAATCAAGGCTTGTTTATTATGAGTTCTTGTGAAGGACTTTCAGGTGAAAGGAAGCTGTGTGTGTGGAGTGGTCATTCATTGAGCTTTGAACTGGACACACTGTTGTAGAAATTTGTAAATATATTTGCCTGCTATTGCTCAAAAGACAGAGTGCTGGAGTAACTCAGCGGGTCAGGCAGGATTCCCATAATAAAAATACAGCATTGAGCAGCTCAGTCAGTGAGTTCACTGTTTGTGTACAGGGTTTGATGCCCATAGTAAGAGTTGCAGCATTGGGCAACTCAGTCAGGGAGTTCACTGTTTGTGTGAAGTATTGGCTTTGATATAGCTGGCATGTTGCTGTGCCAGTTTGATTATTGTAACGATCCATCGACAGACTGAAGGCAGGCCGCACCCAGACCGAATTTGGAAGCGTCACAGGTGACGATGATGGGGCGGCTCACGTCGAATAACCTCAATGTCGGTGTGTTAATCAGTCTGGACTTGAGACAGTCGAAAGCCTGCTGGTGCTGTGTGAACTAGACCCAGGCGATATCCTTTTTTGTCAGCTGCCGCAGGGGAGCACTCAGTTCACTGAGATTTGGTATAAACTTCCCAAGGTAATTCACCATGCCCAGGAAGCGTTGTAGACCTGGCTCGTCGGTGGGGGCTACCATCTCGGAGATGGCAGCCGCCTTCCAAGGGTCGGCTTTTAGTCCGTTAGAGGTGAAAACGTGTCCAACACACGTGATTTCTGAGACATGAAACCGGCACTTATTGGGGTTCAGCTTCAGGTTGGCCTTTCGTGCCCGATCCAGGACGCGACGAAGGTTCAGGTCGTGCTCAGCAATGTCCTTCCCATGGACCAGGATATCATCCACGATGATGGCACATGGCAAGTCCGAGAATATCTGCTCCATCGTTCGCTGGAACACTTCGCTAGCGGAATTGATGCCGAATGCCATTCACAGAAACTTGAATCTCCCAAACGGTGTTGAAAAGGTCGTCAGGTCAAAAGACGCTTTGTCCAATGGAATCTGCCAAGACAAGTTCTTAACGTCTAGAACCGAAAAGACGGTGGCCTGCCCGACCTGAGCCGCCATGTCCTCAACGGACCGCATGGAGTAGTGTGGTCGCCTGATGGCAAGGTTTAAGTCCTTCGGGTTGATGCACACACGCATTTCATTCTTGTCTTTCTTTCGTGTGGCAACCATGGTGGAGACCCACTCGGTGGGCTTGCTAACCGCTTCTAGCACCCCCATTTCGACCATGTTGTTGAGCATCGCCTCGACCCTGTCTTTCATGGCGTGAGACACCCTGTGAGGTGCGCGAACCACGGGCGTCACATTTGGGTCAATGAAAATCCGGTAAGTCAGTGGTAACTTTCCCAGTTCGTCTTTGAACAGGTCCTGGTATTCTGCTACTGGGTCAAACGACAGTTGCACTTTGTGGACCGTCCGGTCGAAGGACACCAGGCCAAGATCCAGGCACGCACGGTTGCCCAGTAGAGTCACACAGTCTGAATTCAAAACGTAAAAAAACAGGTTTCGCGTGGCCTTCTGCAGCACACAAGTTAAAGTGGCCCTCCCCACTCGTCTTAGAATCTCTCCTCCATAGGCATGCAGAGTTGAACGGTCGGCAACCAGGGGCTCATTATTCCTTTTGCTGTTGAAAAAGTTTATTGACAAAACATTCACTCGCGCCCCCGTAGCGAGGAAGGTCAAACCATTGAAAGTTATTGAAACGCTGGGATCGTTACGCTGGCCAGGTGCGTGGAGGAGGGTAAACAGGCTCGACTCCTCTGGAGAACTAGTTGATTCCTCCTCGTAGGATTCTGCAATGAGAGGCTGTGGGCCGTAGCAGTTATCAGATTGTGTCAGCCTGTTTAGGTTAGGTCTGGAAGTCTGTACAGCTTTCCCACGGGAGCGACAGGATGCAGAGAAGTGGTTTAACGTTTTACAAAAATTGCAGGCCTTACCATAGGCGGGGAGGCTGATTCACTTCATTCGTACGTGGTCGACTTTGAAGGAACAATCTCCCGACGAAGCCGTCAACATCTGCTTGTGGTGAACGAACCGAAGCCGCAGCTTCCGGGCCCCTATGCCCCGCCTCTCTCACACCAACAGCCGGCTGCCGTCCCAGCCAGTGTTCCCTGCATGCCTCGATCCCCATCTCGCGCGCCCTGTTCCCCTCTGCGCGGGTCACCTGTTGCCGCTCGCTTTGTGGTCCCGTCCTCCCTGTTTGATTTATACTATCGCGCAGCCCATAGCGGACTCCCCGGGGTCGATGCAACACTCGCCCGTGCCAGTTCTACTGACCTGGAATGGCCAAGTACATCCGGGACCGCGTTTCTGCCTGCTCCACGTGCAACAGTCTTGCACCACATCAGCAGCGACAGCCCCTGCTGCAACATCCTGCTCCTGCCTTGGCCTGGTCCTCGCTGGCTGCCGACATCTTCGAGTGGCGTGGTAACCACTACCCTGTCCTGGTCGACTCGTACTCAAGCTGGTTCGAGGTGGATTTGCTGACATCCCTCACGTCGGAGATGGTAATCCGTAAGCTGCGAAAACACTTTTCCACCTTTGGGTCTCCTGTCCGGTTGCAGACTGACAATGGAAGCAAGTTCACCAGCCGAGAGTTCAACGTTTTTGCCGACAAGTGGAACTTCGTGCATTTCACCAGCAGCCCAGAGTACCCACAGAGCAACGGCCTTGCTGAACGGGCCGTCCGCAGCGCCAAGCTTCTGATGGAGCTGGCGAGAATGTCCAACTCTGATTTGTATTTGGATCTCCTGAACCTCAGGAACGTTTTCAGGGATCCGGCCATGGGGTCCCCTGCTCAGCGTTTGATGTCCAGAACTACCAGGCCCACTATCCCGATTGCTCAGCGCCAGCTGCAACCTCGGGTGCTGGAGCCTGCCTCTGTGCAGAGGCGCATTCGGGAGAAACATGACAGCCAGCGGCGTTCCCATGATCGTTCGTGCAGACCGCTCGATCCTCTGTTGCCTGGACAGGTTGTTCGGTTGCAAACGGCCAGTGGTCATTCCCGTCTGGCTACCGTAGTTGGGGTGGCTGATTCACCTCGTTCGTACCTGATCGCCTTTGAAGGAACTATCTACCGACGAAGCCGTCAACACCTGCTCGTGGTGAACGAACCGAAGCCGCAGCCCCCGGGCCCCTATGCCCCGCCTCTCTCATACCAACAGCCGGCTGCCGTCCCACCCGGTGTTCCCTGCATGCCCCGGTCCCCATCTCACGCGCCCTGTTCCCCTCTGTTGCCGCTCGCGTTCGCGGTTCTAACTCTCCACGCAGCCCCTCTCCGGTTCCCCAGCTGCTTTGCGGCCTCCTGTTCCTTCTGATCTTTCGCGGGGAAGGGGGCGAGTTGCGTATGCGCTCCGGTCGGATTAGTAAGCCACCTGTCCGTTATGGCGATTATGCTTAATTCTGTTGTCATGACTTCCAATCTGTTTTGATTTTCAAAGGGGAAGGATGTAGATGGTTTATACATGCAACCAATGATATAGCTACCTCAGTACCATTAACCCCGCTTTACTTAACATGAATCATAACGCATTCCGCTCCCTGGGTACAGTTCAGTAGAAGAATGTAACCAGTGCTTGCTGACATGTGTAATACCCTGTGCTATCATTAAAGGATGTTATGCACATCAAGGGTAAGTGAATTGCTTATTTACAATTATGAAAATAGTTAATGTATTCTTCTACCCTGTAGGATTCACTACTGCAGGCACTTTTGAATTTCACTGTGCTTTCATTGGTACATGTGATGATAAACTGACATTGAAACATTGGGCCTAGAGTTATTTTTACAGGCCCTGTCCATCCAGTGTTTGATATTTTGCGGTGAATGTAGAATCTTCTCACCTGTTGCTGTTTCTCCCTCTACAGTTACTCTGCTTGTTTCTGGTTAATGTGTCAAGGTCTTTGGAGGTCTTCTAATGTCCCTAGTTTTCTCTGGTTTGTGATAGATGGGCTTTGTCAACTTTCTGTTCCAAGTACTGCTTGTTATAGAGGGTGTGATCAAGGATGTCAGGAGATTTCAATCATTAAAGTGATTTTATTTTGCTATAACCAAGTCTACTTAATCTAGTCTTTGTGGAGATGGTTTGAAGATCAGGCCCTTCTTTAGACCCTCTCGTGGTTTCAATGGGGAAAATTTTTTGAGAAAGATTAACAATGTATTTTCCTAATTGCTTTGTAATCACGTTCTTTGTATTTCAGGGTGCTGGAATGTTGAGCAGAAGTGCTGGAGGAACTCTGAGGGTCAGGCAGCATCTGAGGGCGAAATAGACAGATGACATTATGGGTTGGAAACATTCAGACTGGAGTAGGGGGGAGAAAGGTGGAAAGTGGGGGTGGGACAAAGCCAGGCATGTGGGGGTGCCTAAAGACTCTCTTCCCTATTCTGCCAAATGTTGCATAAACTGGGCCGAACGTCATTACTGTTCCTTTACTTGTACGGCTCATTTAATTCAAAGTATTTCTTTGTCAGTTAAAGTAGTATCTGGTTTGTCATGGTGTGTTCTCCAGATATTTGAACTGCCTGTATGCCCCTATCTGTTTCTGTTTGAGAACAGGGTTTCAACGTCCATGGTAAAAAGTACGGTATCAGGGGCAGTATTGGGGAGAACACTTCATGTGACAAGGTAAGTTTCACATTTAGACACAGGGCGGAAACAGGCCCTTTGGCCCATCGAGTCTGCACCGACCAGTGATCCCCGCACATTACCACAAGATCTCTGGGAAAACCCACTTGGTCACTGGGAGAATGTGCAAACTCCACACAGAGCCCGTGTCTCTGGCGCTGTAAGGCAACAACTCTACCGCTGTGCCACTGTGCTGCCCTTCAACAAAGCTGGCATGTTGCTGTGCCAGTGACTTACAGTAGTCAATGTATTCTGCTACCCTGTAGGGTTCACTACAATCCTTTCAATGGCTGATCCTGTTTCTCATGACGTTTAATTTCAATTTTACTTCGGAGTCACGTGAGTGACTACGTGAAGACCCCGCCAGCACGCATGCGCGACATATCGTCGTGCGCATGCGGAAGCGACGGTCGGGAGGAGCGGGGCTCCTCCAGCGTGAGTTTTAAAAAGCTCACGCCAGGTAAGTCTCACCGAAGGAGTGAGTCGACCATTATGGAAGGGAGAAAATCTAAGAGAGCGGCGGCCAAATCAGTGGCTAAGGACAGCAGCCAACGGAGAACCGCCTCTCCAGAGCTACAGGTTCTACCTGCAGCTCCCGACTTTTCGGACTTTGAGACCGTTGGTACGCCACGGTCGGGGAAAACTACCCGGAAGTCGGCCGGGGCCGACTCAGCGGAGTCCGGTCCCGAGGGCACCCCGCTCGCTGGCAGCGACGGAGGTCGCCTTGACCGCATTGAGCGGATGATGGAGCAGCTGCTCCAACGTGACCTGCTCAAGCAGGGGCAGGATCACAGTGGGACCCCTAGTAGGCCCACGGCAAGTTCCTTTCGAGGACTGCCTAATGTATCCCCTTCTATACAGGGGAGCATTGAGGGTCAGAACTGGGCTGACCCAGAAGAAGGGGAGTTGGCTGAAGCACCTGCAGCGTCAGGGGTGTGTGAAGATTATATGGATGTGGTGAACAAACATGCCATGCCCAACCAGAAGGGCCTACCCATCCACCCCAAGCTGGCTGCCAGCATTGATTATATGGCCACTAACCAACTTCAGGAACAGGCCATCAATGCCACAGCAGACAAATATATGGCGCCAGAAAACTGCAAGTCATTAAATGTGCCCGCGGTGAACAACCCGATATGGGGAAACATGAGCCCCTCGAGTAGAGGGCAGGAGATGAAACTTCAGAAGATCCTGAAGCTCCTAACCGCTGGGATTACTGCAGTAGCCAGAACAGCAGTGGGAGTGGATATGCCGGAAGAACTACAAGATGCTTTGGCCTTACTGTGCAACACACAGTATGAAATAAATAATTTCAGGAAAAGCATTATAAAGCCGGCGCTTAACCCCAAGTTCGCGGGGTTGTGTAAGCCTGGGAAGACGCAGCCTCCAAGCCTGCTATTCGGGGAAGATCTCCCCAAACAGGTTAAAGATCTTGACGAGGAGGCTAAGGCTTTGGGCCTTATTAAAGTACCTGGGTACACTAAGCCTCATCACCCACACAGAACGCACCCCTACGCACCCACCGGGCAGAGTTACCCTAACAGGTCTGCCGGTGGTGAAAGCTCGAAGGCCGGCATACCTGCTCAGCGGTCTTTTTTAGGCCAAGGCCCAGGCCGGCCTCCTTGGAAGATGCGCCACTCCCAGAACACCTAGAACCAGCCGAGGAAGCAAGGGCAGAAACCACCACACCGGCAGTAACCATGGAGGTAGGTGGGTCTGGGATCCCCAGGAACACTACTGACCCAAATTCACTTTGCATAGGGGGCAGGTTGCACATGTTCCTCGAGAATTGGCTCACTTTTACCTCTGATCCTTATATACTCAGGAGTATTCAGGGCTACAAAATTGAATTTATTCACGAACTCCCTACCCCGGTACAGCATGCACCTAGTCGGAAATTCGTCCTTTCTCATAGAGATAAGGCAGCAGGGCATGCTGAACTACAGAGGTTGATAGAAAAAGGGGTGATTGAGAAGGCCTTTAAAGAACCTCAGGAGTTCGTGTCTAATATATTCACTAAAAACAAAAAGATGGCGGTTGCCGCATCATCATAGATTTGACCGACCTGAATACTTCTGTCCAGTATATTCATTTTAAAATGGACACCTTCGACACTGCTATACAGCTTATAGCCAATGGGTACTACATGGCATGCGTTGACCTCAAAGATGCATACTATTCAGTACCCATACACAAGGATCATAGGAAATACTTAAAATTTATCTGGATGGGACAATTATGGCAATATAAAGCTTTGCCTAATGGGTTATCGTCAGCACCCAGATTGTTTACCAAGATATTGAAACCAGCTTTGGCCTATTTAAGGAAACAGAATCATACTGTTATGGCCTATCTTGATGACATCCTCATAGTGGGGGAGAATTTGGAAATGGCTACCTTGGCAGTCACAGCCACGAAACATATTTTTCAGAAACTGGGGTTTACAATACATCCAGATAAATCAATATTGGAACCCTCTACCACCATGAAATATTTGGGGTTCATTATTGACTCAGTGCAAATGTCTGTCACGTTACCACCAAGCAAGGTGGAAGACCTGATAGAGGCTTGCAGGGGCCTCATTGGCATTAAGGTCCCATCCATTCGGCAGGTGGCCAGGGTGATTGGGAAGATAGTAGCTGCATTTCCTGCAGCACAATATGGGCCCTTACATTACCAAAACTTACAAAGAGCCACAATTACAGCGCTCAAAAATCATGCTGGCCATTTTGATAGGCCCATGAAAATTCCAGAAAAGGCAAAAGCCGAATTATATTGGTGGATGGGTAATGCCCAAAATTGTTCCAAACCCATAACTATCACCAATCCCTCGATCACCTTACAAACGGATGCCAGTGCCAAAGGGTGGGGAGCTACTAACACTACCTCTAGCTGTGGAGGTAGATGGAGTGCACCAGAGTTAACCCTATTTAAAAACTTAGGGATTAACTATTCAGAAATGCTGGCAGCATTTCACGGCCTTAAGGCATACTGCACTAACATGCACAAAGTTCATGTTAGAATACAGATTGACAACACCACGGTGGTAGCCTATATTAACCACATGGGCGGTGTAAAGTCGATATCGTGTGATGAATTGGCCAACAATATCTGGTACTGGTGTCTGCAAAGAGAAATTTGGATCTCTGCAACTTAGCTTCCAGGTAAACTAAACACAGTGGCAGACACCAGGTCACGGAAATTCAACGACAACATAGAATGGATGTTGGATCGGAATGTGTTCACATATATTGTAGAACGTTATGGGACACCAGATATCGACCTTTTCGCGTCCAGGCTAAATCACCAACTACCAACGTATGTTGCTTGGGAGCCAGACCGGGGGGCAGTGGCGATGGATGCTTTCTCGCTACACTGGGGGGATTTATTTTGCTACGCTTTCCCCCCTTTCTGCCTCATCAGTCGGGTCTTGCAAAAAATCAAGCAAGACTCCGCATCGGGTATCTTGGTAGTGCCCGACTGGCCTACTCAACCATGGTTCCCTCTGGTACAGAAGATGGCCACAGAACCCTGTATCAGGGTGAATAAAAGACCAAGCCTGCTTGTTCATCCTGTTACAGGAGAATGTCATCCATGTCATGACCGCATGGATTTGTTAATTTGCAGATTTTAAAACGGCCACTTCATGGATTCGGACTCTCCAACAGGACCATTGATACCATCACGGGAGCCTGCAGAGAGTCCACAAGGAAGCAGTACCTGACCTACATCAGGAAATGGGAAGGATTCTGCGTGACTACCAAAAGAACATACGAAATCGCCACCATCACGGAAGTGCTGGAGTTTCTGGCTACCCTTCATTACGATGAGGGTCTAAGCTACAGCGCCATTAACTGTGCCAGGAGTGCCCTATCGTCTTACTTGGGCAAGGGGAGTGACCAATTGGGAATTGGGTCACATCCCCTAGTATCCAAATTTATGAGGGGAATATTTAATTCCAATCCCCCCAGGCCCAGATATAGCCATACCTGGGACATCAGCACGGTATTGACGATGCTGCGAGGATGGACACCGAACACGGGACTCCCTTTGGCCCAATTAACCTACAAAATGGTCATGATAATGGCACTGATCACGGCGCAACGGGTCCAGTCCCTGCACAAACTCAGTCTGGATGCCATGGCAATTACCAGTGGGAAAATCACATTCCAGGTGCAGGGACTATTGAAGCAAGATCGACCCGGAGTGTCTGGACATACTTTGGAGTTCCTGGCTTACCCAGCGGACACCCGTCTTTGTATCGTTACATTGATTCTGCGATACATTTCAGTCACTAAAGATCTAAGGGGCACGGAAACAGCTTTGCTTGTCAGTCACAAGAAGCCTCATCACAGGGTCACGGTGCAAACCATTTCCAGATGGTTAAGGGTGGTACTGGATGCGGCGGGGGTGGATACTAATGTGTACAAATCTCACTCCACCAGGGCAGCATCCACCTCGGCGGCTAGAAGGATGGAGGTACCACTGGATCACATCCTGGCCACAGCGGGTTGGAACAATGAGAAAACCTTCCACCGCTTTTATAACAAACCCGTGACCTCCCCTGACAATTATGCAGGGAGGATTTTAAGTGCTGCCCGATAAATAACCCTTATGGGACACAATATTGTGTTTGGTATGAATAAATACCTGTTTTATTTTTCAGCCAGTGTCTTGTCTGAATCACGTCCATCCTCTTATCCCAGCTTTAGCGGTGTGTGAGCATGGAGCTTCCAGGGCATGAAATCACAGAGCTTTGAAATCTTCACGTAGTCACTCACGTGACTCCGAAGTAAAATAGTAAGATTAAACGAGAACTTACCAGTTTGAAGTTTGATCTTTATTTTATGAGGTGTTACGATGAGGGATTACGTGCCCTCCGCTCCCGACCCTCTATTATAAAGATCACCTGGTATGAAAGTTCTCTTTTTCTCTTACTATGTCAGTCATTGTGACTGTTTGTTCTGTGATTTCACACCACTGCTTTGAAGAATGTCGCGCATGCGTGCTGGCGGGGTCTTCACGTAATCCCTCATCGTAACACCTCATAAAATAAAGATCAAACTTCAAACTGGTAAGTTCTCGTTTAATCTTACTATTAGAATCTCTTCCTCTCTCGGTGTCCAATGTGAAGGAGGATGTCGGCAGACTTCAAATCATTAACGTGACATTGGTTGTTTTGTATATAACTTGGTCCGTGTGAATATGGTTATGGAGTTGGTACAAAGGTAAGGCCACTGTTTAGAACCTTCTCTTGGGCTTCAGTGTGGATGAATGTTTGAGAAAGATTAACGACTGTTTTCTCTAATTGGGCTCGGCCTGTCTCAGCTTGGGGCCCACTTTAGTTTAAAGATTACATTCCCCTTCCCCTCGTTAGGGTTTATTCACTAAAGTTGTGGTCTGGGCCTACTTGAAGGAGTTTAACAGGGACCACTGGTATGTACTTGTGTCTGTATTTAGTAGCGAGTTTCTGCCTGTACTGGGGCTGTTGGTCAGGGTGGGGACAGTGAGGGGGATAGATATTGGGGGGGGGGGCTGTCTCTGGGTTTTGCACGCGGTGCCACTGGAGTGATCTGGAAATGGGTGCTTGAGGAAACGGACAGGTATACGTGTGTAATGGGACGGATATACGGGTGCAATGGGACGGGTAGTAATGGGATGGGAAGTTGGATGATCAGCCATGATCACATTGAATGGCGGTGCAGGCTCGAAGGGCCGAATGGCCTACTCCTGCACCTATTTTCTATGTTTCTATGGGACGGGTATACGGGTGCAATGGGACGGGTATACGGGTGCAATGGGACAGGTATGCAGGTGCAATGGGACAGGCATGCGGGTGCAATGGGACAGGTATACGGGTGCAATGGGACAGGCATACGGGTGTAATGGGACGGGTATATGGGTGCAATGGGACAAGTATACGTCCAATACCTCTTGGGGCTGCACGGGAGAATCCACGACGCTTGAGAAATTTGTCAAACTCGTCGGGCTCAGAGTCATCATGTGCCCCAGTGGCATTTTATTGCAAGTCTTCGGTGGGAAAGTTCCTCGCAAACAGCTGGCGACCACATCAGTCGGCAGATGTTTCAAACCTCCCCCTTCACACCATCTGGAAGAGATCCGGGGCCTGAAGAAATCCCATCAAGTTGTTCCCAAACAGCTTCTCCAGCGCTTGTTGTGGAAGGTCACAGAGAACTTAGAGCAAGATTGGGCTTGGAGATCTTCCATGATTCCCATAAAATCCCCCTCGTGACCCTCAAGTACCTCTCATTTCCTCAAATAGGCTGTGATCTGAGGTGCTTTTTCGTTTACGTTTGAGACCCAAATCACGGAAATACCTGAATTTTTAACATGGAGCAAAAATATTATATAAATCACACCTGAAACTGAACAAGAACAAAACCTGCACATCTATTTAAAATATGAGAAAAACCTCAAATGTTCTGAGTAATTGTCCAATCCAAGCACGTTTGACATTGGCCAATTGGCGTCCAACCTCCTCTTCTTCTGTCCTATGTCTTTTAGACCTGCAGCTCCGTTGCGGCGAGCCAGGCCAACGTGTCAACGTCCAGGTCAATCATCCAAACTCAATCACGCGCTTTGTTTCCTGGTCGCTAGGCAGCGAGTACTCTGGGATCATGGCTGCCTCCTAATTACATCAAAACAATAGCAAGGTTTCCGAGGAATAAAGGTGATGCCAACCTTGCTGATCATTTTGTTTTACAATTGATTTATCTTTATAAAGTTATGATGTGAGCTGTTAAATATAAATGATAAATAACAAATGTACAGCTAGGGTTAGTAGTGATGGATCTTCCCTTTCCCCCATCTTTTAATCAGGTTACACCGACCACACACCAGCCAGTTAATATTCCCCGCTATATTATGGTTCACAATTTCTCCGAATTACGTTATATTCTGGTCTCCAAATCTAAGTAAAGGCATTCTTGCCATGGAGGGACTACAGAGAAGGTTCACCAGACTGATTCCTGGGATGTCAGGACTTCCATATGAGGAAAGACTGGATAGACTCGGCTTGTACTCGCTAGAATTTAGAAGACTGAGGGGGGATCTTATAGAAACTTACAAAATTCTTAACGTGTTGGACAGACTAGATGCAGGAAGATTGTTCCCGATGTTGGGGAGGTTCAGAACAAGGGGTCACAGACTAAGGATAATGGGAAATTCCTTTAGGAACGAGATGAGGCAAGTTCATTGGCTACATTTAAGAGGGAGTTAGATGTGGCCCTTGTGGTTAAAGGGATCAGGGGGTATGGAGAGAAGGCAGGTACAGGATACTGAGGTGGATGATCAGCCGTGATCATATTGAATGGCGGTGCAGGCTCGAAGGGCCGAATGGCCTACTCTTCCACCTATTTTCTATGTTTCTATAAAACTATGTCGGCTCATACAAAATGTGAATGCTAGTCTTCACAAAATATATGCAAACTTTTTCTGAGATTTGATAAAATTCCCAGCCCCCCTCCCTTGGCTCCCGGGCCCTGGTACGATGTACTCCCTGCACCACTCTCTCATAGGCCCTGTGAATATGTACGCGCATACGCGAACACAACACTGTGTGTGGTATGTACCTTTGTTAGGTTCCTAAAAATGGCCTCGACAAATTGGTCCCAACAGCCCACCAATTAGATCATCAAGTGGAGTGTTAAAACGACATGTGAAAGCTGCCTGCATGTCTTCCAAGAGAATCGATTCAGTGCTGCTTAAAGTAAACAAACATGCACTTAATAACCATTGAAGACTGTGTTGATTGTTAGCCTGCGTGGATGAGAATGGAAGAAGTGCAGATGATAAACAAAGTAGGAACTTTAAAACAAATACAACACGTGCTAATTGCCTGCCTTCCCGCATATTTAATGTAGCAGCTTTTGGAGACAAGATTCGAACTTCAAACACATTACCTGTGAAAGGTGTCTGCAAGTGAATGGAAAAGGTGCTGCAGAATATCATTAACAACTTGATTGCCTGCAACCCTGCCAGAGAATTACATAGATCTAAAAGGTTATGCAGGAAATATTATGAATTTTTACATCTAAATGAACCTGTCCAAATTGCAATCATGGCTAAAGAAAATTGTTGAGCTACTGAAGTAAAAAAAATAAGCAGGTACGCACAAGTGCAGTCAGCGTCCACTCTATCACAAGCAGTACTTGGAACAGCAAGTTGACAAAGCCCATCTATCACAAATCAGAGAAAACTGGGGACATTAGAAGACCTCCAAAGACCTTGGCTCGTCAACCAGAAACAAGTAGAGTAAATGTATAGGGAGAAACAGCAGCAGGCGAGAAGATTTTACATTCACCTCAAAATATCAAACACTGGATGGATGGGGCCTGGAAAAATAACTCTAGGCCCAATGTTTCAAGGTCAGTTTATCGTCACATGTACCAATTAAAGCACAGTGATATTCAAATGTGTCTGCAGTAGTTAATCCTACAGGGTAGAAGAATACATTGACTATTTTCATAATCAAACTGGCACAGCAACATGCCAGCTATATCAAAGCCAACATTTCACACAAACAGTGAACTCCCTGACTCAGTTGCCCAATGCTGCAACTCTTTACTATGGGCATCAAACCCTGTACACAAACAGTGAACTCCCCGAGTTGCCCAAAGCTATAACTTTTACTATGGGCATCCTGCCCGACCCGTAGAGTTACTCCAGCCCTCTGTGAAACGTCACCTATCCATGTTCTCCACAGATGCTGCCTGACCCGCTGAGTTACTCCAGCACTCTGTGAAACGTCACCTATCCATGTTCTCCACAGATGCTGCCTGACCCGCTGAGTTACTCCAGCATTCTGTGAAACGTCACCTATCCATGTTCTTCACAGATGCTGCCTGACCCGCTGATTTACTCCAGCCCTCTGTGAAACGTCACCTATCCATGTTCTCCACAGATGCTGCCAGACCCGCTGAGTTACTCCAGCACTCTGTGAAACGTCACCTATCCATGTTCTCCACAGATGCTGCCTGACCCGCTGAGATACTCCAGCACTTTGTGTCTTTTTTTTTGAAAACCAGCAACTGCAGTTCCTTGATTTCCGTCCCAAATCTTCCCTGGTTTGAGGGCTTTTACTAAGTTTGGCATCTGTGCAATGTGTGCATTACAGGGAAAGGTAAACGGTCACAGAACAATAAAGAACCATTTTGCAGTGAAGAGCACAATATCTAATTTGTTGACAGCGCTCCCAATGTGTTGTGAATTCACATAACAGGTCGCTCCAATTTGTGGTCAACACTCCCACCACGTGGTGATCCACCACTCTGCAGGCCCGTCCAATTTATGGTCAACACTCCCACCGTGTGGTTTAAGAAAGAACTGCAGATGCTGGGAAAATCAAAGGTAGACAAATATGCTGGAGTATCTCAGCGGGTAAGGCAGCATCTGTGGAGAGAAGTGTGGTACAAGATTACAAATAATAAAAATAACTAACCATTTATATTTCTTATTATTGGGCTGTAAGCTTCACTGACAGTGAACATGCTGACTGTTATCAGTGCTACGAAGCTGCTTGCTGAAAGAACGTATCGCCGTGTATTATCAGTGCTAAGGTGCTGTATGTATTGTTTGGTCGAGCACGTACTGACTGTTATCTATGTTTGGGGGCTGCTCACGCACCTCATGTACTACTATTATCAGCGACGTATGAGTTGTGGTCCCACTGGGCTAGTATTGGGTAGGACGGAACACCCAAACCGCAAAATGATTCACTAGTGCAATAAAAAAAATTGTACAACAGTTTGTACAAATTGCACGTGCACGATAACAAATACATAAATTATATTTGTTAATTTAGGTGATTGGATGATGCTAATAAGCTGTGCCTAATGGCAATGTTGATAAGATAAGAATGTGTCGTACCATATTGTAATATCGTATACGGATGCTTAATGACTATATAATATTTGCATATCTGGACTGTTAGTTAGTTGAATTAGTTGATTACTACTTGCACATTGGAGCGGTTGGCTTGTGTGGCGATTGCTAAGAACTCTACAGCGCTGTATTAGAAATTGTTAAGTTGTAACAAGTGTTTGTATTGCATTTTATTAAACTAAATATGACTTAAAATAATCCGAATCCTCAGAAGGAATAGGTGACGTTTCAGGTCGAGACCATTCTTCAGACTGATGTGCGATGGGAGTGGGATAAAGAAAGGAAGAGGCAGAGACAGTAGGCTGTGGGAGAGCGAGGAATGGGAAGGGAAGGAAGGACTAACTGAAAATGGAGAATGGGAAGATGAGGCCAGTGGTGGGATCCCATTGGAGGAGAATTGTCTGTTGTATGTGACGGCTGGTAGGGTGGAAGGTGAGGACATGGGGGACTCTGTCCTTGTTGCGAGTAGGGGGATGGGGAGTAAGGGCGGAGCTGCGAGATATAGAGGAGACCATGATAAGAGTGCTGGATAAACTAAGCGGGTCAGGCACCATCTCGGGAGGAAAAGGATGGGTGATATTTGGGCCAGAACCCTTCTTCTATTCCATCCCAAAATCTCCTGTTTCTCCAGAGATGCTGCCTGACCCACTGAGTTACTCCAGCAATGTGTATCTTTGGTATAAACCAGCATCTACAGGTCTTTGTTTCTACATTTTACATCAGCCAGATTCAATGTCCGTTGTGATAAGGTTACGGCATCATCACTTTAGTAAAGATACATCCTTTTATTCTGAAGCTGTGCCCTCTGGTCCGAAACTCTCCCACTAGTGGACACATCCTTTTAGTTCTGAGATACAGCACAGAAACAGCACAGTTCCCGTTGCACCAGAAAAAATGATCACTAAAATCCCTGAACACTTCAAATGACACAATTAGAAGAAAAAGTCAGCAGAATTAATCAAAGAAGCAAACACAATTCAGGAGCAAGCGATAGTGTTATCACAGACCTCATGCCCTGGAGATGTAGATCCACATAAGACACAGAGACAGACTCCCTGCCTGTACCCTGAGCACTGCTCCCATCCACAGCCCAGGACCACTGCTCCCATCCACAGCCCAGGACCACTGCTCCCATCCACAGCCCAGGACCAGCGCTCCCATCCACAGCCCGGGACCACCGCTCCCATCCACAGTCCGGGACCACTGCTCCCATCCGCAGCCCAGGACCACTGCTCCCATCCACAGCCCAGGACCAGCGCTCCCATCCACAGCCCGGGACCACCGCTCCCATCCACAGCCCGGGACCACCGCTCCCATCCACAGCCCAGGACCACCGCTCCCATCCGCAGCCCAGGACCACCGCTCCCATCCACAGCCCAGGACCACCGCTCCCATCCACAGCCCGGGACCACCGCTCCCATCCACAGCCCGGGACCACCGCTCCCATCCACAGCCCAGGACCACCGCTCCCATCCACAGCCCAGGACCACCGCTTCCATGCAAAGCCCAGGACCACCGCTCCCATCCGCAGCCCAGGACCACTGCTCCCATCCGCAGCCCAGGACCACCGCTCCCATCCACAGCCCAGGACCACCGCTCCCATCCACAGCCCGGGACTGCTTCTCCCATCCACAGTCCGGGAGAACTGCACTCAGGCACGCCCACAACTCCCCCTTTTTTACACAGCAGCTGACAATTCTTCTGTAGGTGCAATAGATGAGGTTGGAGGCGGAGCAGGTGTCGCACCTGGAACGACTGCGTGGATCCTTGAATGGATTCGAGGGGGGGGGGGGATAAGCGACAAGTGTAACATTTCCTGCGGTTGCAAGGGAAAGTGCCGGCGAGGGGGTAGTTTGGGTGGGTAGGGACGAATTGACCAGGGAGTTACGGAGGGAGCGGTCTCTGCGGAAATCAGACAGGGGGGAGATGGGAAGATGTGGCCGGTGGTGGGGTCGTGTTGGAGATTAGGACAAATGTCACTCTTTAATTCTTATGTACAAAGTTGTTCCACCCTTCTCCACCCCCTCACATGCATCCCACCCCCTCACCTGTATCCAACCCGTTCACCTGTATCCCACCCCCTCACCTGTATCCCACCCCCTCACCTGTATCCCAGCTGTATCCACCCCGTCACCTGCATCCCATTAGAAGGATGAGAGGGGATCTTATTGAAACATGTAAGAAACATGTAAGATTATTAAGGGTTTGGACACGCTAGAGGCAGGAAATGTTTTCCCGATGTTGGGGGAGTCCGGAACCAGGCGCCACAGTTTAAGAATAAGGGGTAAGTCATTTAGAACGGAGACGAGGAAACACTTTTTCTCACAGAGAGTTGCATCTCTGTGATGTCACTCCATCACTACTACCCAAAGTGTGTCCCTCCATCAGAACTACTCCGGAATATGTCATACATCAGTGCTACCCACAGCCACTACTTCTCCACATTGTGTTGGTCCATGAGCACTACACCAAACTATGCCACTCCATCAGGACAACCACAGAGCGTGGTGTCCTGGGCCTCCTTCATTGTCAGAGTGAGGCCCAGCGCGAATTGGAGGAACAGCACCTCACATTTCGTTTGGGTCGCTCACACACCAGCGGTATGAACATTGACTTCCCTAACATCAAGTAATCCTTGCTTTCCATCGTTCTCCATCCGCTTCCCCTTCCCAGTTCTCCCACCAGTCTCACTGTCTCCGACTACATTCCCGCCCACTCCTGTGACATCAGTCTGAAGAAGGATCTCGCCCCGAAACGTCACCCATCCCTTCTCTCCAGTGATGCTGCCTGTCCCGCTGATTTACTCCAGCATTTTCTGTCTATTTACCGGACAGAGTGTCACTCCATTTGTGCTACCATACATTTATCACTTCATCAGTACTACATTTGTACCAGCCCACAATATCTCACCCATCAGCAATGCGCATAGTGTGTCGCTACATCAGTATTACCCCACAGTGTGTGACTTCATCAATGCTCTACCTCGGTGAGTCACCCCATCAATACTACCCCACAGTGAGTAATTCCATCTGTACTACCCCACAGTGTATTACTCCATCAGTACTACCCCAGCCCGTTTGTCACTTCAAATGTGCTACCCCTGGGTGTCACTATCAGTACGTCCCCAAAGTGCCGCACCATCAGTACTACTCCTCAGTGTCATTCCATCAGTACGACCCCACAGTGTGTCCCTCCATCAGTTCTACCCCACAGTGTTTCCCTCCATCAGTACTACCCCACAGTGTTTCCCTCCATCAGTCCGACCCCACAGTGTTTCCCTCCATCAGTACGTCCCCAAAGTGCCACACCATCAGTACTACCCCACAGTGTTTCCCTCCATCAGTACTACCCCACAGTGTGTCCCTCCATCAGTACTACCCCACAGTGTTTCCCTCCATCAGTACTGCCCCACAGTGTTTCCCTCCATCAGTACTACCCCACAGTGTTTCCCTCCATCAGCACTGCATCACAGTGTTTCCCTCCATCAGTACTACCCCACATTGCTTCCCTCCATCAGTACTACCCTACAGTGTTTCCCTCCATCAGTACTACCCCACAGTGTTTCCCTCCATCAGTACTACCCCACAGTGTTTCCCTCCATCAGTACTACCCGACAGTGTTTCCCTCCATCAGTACTACCATAGAATGTGTCACTACATCAATACTACCCAAGAGTGTCACTCCATCAGCACTGCCCTAGAATGGATCATTACATGAGTATCGCTCTCTCTATCAGTATTATCAATCTTCGGGCGGGCGCGACTCATGTTGCAGTGGCCACTACAGACTCTCTGTCTTTGTTTAAATATTTTGTCTAGTTAAATGTAGTTGTCCGTGTTTTTTTGGTATTGTCTCTAACTGTGTATATGTGGGGGATGGGGGAGGGAGGGGGAAACGTTTAAATCCCTCCCCTGCACGGGAGAGCCGACCTTTTCCCTGTCGGGTCTCCGCTGTCGTTGGGGCCTAGCAACCGGTACGGCCTCCGACCGGGACGAGACGAGGGCTCCAGTCACGGAGCCTGCGGACTCACCGTCGTGCGGCTGGCCGGCCGGCCGGCCTCGGAGTGTGTGGAGCGGTGGTGGCTCGCCGCTGCGGCCCGAATCCGGAGCTCCAGCTGCAGCTGCAGACCGGTGGACTGTCTGTCTGTCGGGATATCGGGAGCTCGCGGGTCCGGGTGGGAGACCGCTCGCTCGCTCTCCGGAGCTCCCGCAACACAGCTTCTCCAGCCCGTGTCGCGGGGGGGGGGGGTGGTTGGAGCGATCCGGAGCGGGGCAGTACATCGCCCGGCCCGGCGCGGCTTCAATGGCCGCGGGACTTAACACCGCCCGCCTGGGGCTCCGATCTCGGGAGAGAAATGGTGCGGGGGAGAGAGAAGACTTTGCCTTCCATCACAACGAGGAGGAGATTCACTGTGATGGATGTTTGTGTGAATTGAATTGTCTGTGCGTTTTTTTATGAATTGTTCTGTTGTATGGCTGTAGAAACTGAGTTTCGTTCGAGCCTCTCTGAGGTTCAAATGACAAGTAATAAAATCAAAATCAAAATCAAAATCAAAATACGACAACACAATGTGTCATTTCATCAGGACTACCCACAGTGTCATTCCATAGGTACTAGCACAAAGTGGTATTATTTCAGTGCACACTGTGTCACTCCTTTCCAGCTAATTCCCGGGATGGCGGGACTGGCACTTTTTTAGTGTATGGAGCAACTGGGCTTGTAGACTCTGGAGTTTAGAAGGATAGAAATATATAAAACATAGATAATAGGCGCAGGAGTAGGCCATTCGGCCCTTCGAGCCTGCACCGCGTTCAATATGATCATGGATGATCATCCAACTCAGTATCCCGTACCTGCCTTCTCTCCATACCCTCTGATCCCCTTAGCCACAAGGGCCACATCTAACTCCCTCTTAAATATAGCCAATGAACTGGCCTCAACTACCTTCTGTGGCAGAGAATTCCAGAGATTCACCACTCTCTGTGAAAAATGTTTTCCTCATCTCGGCCCTAAAAGATTTCCCCCTTATCCTTAGACTGTGACCCCTTGTTCTGAACTTCCCCAACATCGGGAACAATCTTCCTGCATCTAGCCTGTCCAACATCTCAAGAATTTTGTAAGTTTCTATACATCTCCTCTCGATTTTATAGATTCTAGCGAGTACAAGCCGAGTCTATCCAGTCTGTCTTCATATGAAAGTCCCGACATCCCAGGAATCAGTCTGGTGAACCTTCTCCGTACTCCCTCTATGGTAAGAATGTCTTTCCTGAGATTTGGAAACCAAAACTGTACGCAATACTCCAGGTGTGGTCACACAAATACTCTGTACAACTGCAGTAGAACCTCCCTGCACCTATACTCAAATCCTTCTGCTATGAATGCTAACATACCATTCGCTTTCTTCACAGCCTGCTGCACCTGCATGCCTACTTTCAGTAACTGGTGTACCATGACGCCCAGGTCTCGTTGCATCTCTCCTTTTCCTAATCGGCCACCATTCAGATAATAAGAACGAGAGGGAATGTCATTGAAACACGTACATTGTTAATGGCTTCGACACACTAGAGGCAGGAATCATGTTCCCGATGTTGGGGGAGTCCAGAACCAGGGGCCACAGTTTAAGAATAAGGAGTAAGCCTTTTAGCACGGAGACGAGGAAACGCTTTTTCTCACAGAGAGTGGTGAGTCTGTGGAATTCTCTGCCCCAGAGGGCGGTGGAGGCCGGTTCTGTGGATGCTTTCAATAGAGAGCTAGATTGGGCTCTTAAAGATAGCGGAGTCAAGGGTATATGGGGAGGTTTCACGGCAGTCGGGTCATGACCCATAACTCTTGCTGTTGCTGCGCTACCTACCCCAAGTGGATTACACGCGATGAACTGCAGGTCAGCACTGACAGCGTAGCGGGCCCGTTAAAACCCCACCCACCCACCCACCGCCCAAATTGCCAATTGGTGCCCCGTCCGTAAATAATTATGAAAATCGGGATAAGCGTAAGATACATTTAGCCTACTTCAGAATTCCAAACGTGAGGAGAAATGACGGTAGATAGTACCTTCATTTCGCTTCACGTTTGGAATTCTGAAGTTGGGTACGTGTCTCTCACACTTACCCACCCCGACCGACAGCCACAATGTTGTACAGCGCAAAATTCAACATTCTGGCGGTTTTTAACAGGTGTGAAACAGGTACGCGTTTCTTACATTAATAACATGTACTGGAAGTGACGGATGTCCTCCAGATGTTTTCAGCGGCTCCGTGTGTCAAGCCCTTTGACCCAGTGACCTTACGGGAAAACCCCTATTGGGAGAAGGCAGGAACGGGATACTGATTGGGGATGATCAGCCATGATCAAAGTGAATGGCGATGCTGGCTCGAAGGGCCAAATGGCCTCCTCATGTACCTATTGTTTATTGTCTATTGTCTATCATGACAACCCCTCAGCGTGTCATTCCAGTAGAACTACCCCACGGTGTGTCACTGCATCAGTACTATTTCACAGTGTCATTCCAATGGTGCTGCCTGCCTGCCTGCCTGCCCCACAGTTTCACTTCCATCAGGTAGACAACAGTGCTGGAGAAACTCAACGGGTGCAGCAGCATCTATGGAGCGAAGGAAATGGGCAACGTTTCAGGCCAAAACCCTTCTTCACACTGTCAATTCCATCAGTACTATCCCACATAATGTCAATCCATCTGTCCTACCCCACAGTGCGTCAGTTCATCAGTACCACCACAGTGTGTCCCTCCATCAATACCACCAGAGTGTGTCCCTCCATCAGTACCACCACAGTGTGTCCCTCCATCAGTACCACCATAGTGTGTCCCTCCATCAGTACCACCACAGTGTGTCCCTCCATCAGCACCACCACAGTGTGTCCCTCCATCAGTACCACCACAGTGTGTCCCTCCATCAGTACCACCACAGTGTGTCCGTCCATCAGTACCACCACAGTGTGTCCCTCCATCAGTACCACCACAGTGTGTCCCTCCATCAGTACCACCACAGTGTGTCCTTTCATCAGTGCTATCCCACTGTGAGTCCCTCCATCGGTGGACGGAGAGAGGGCAGCCCAGAGAGGGGGAATAGAGAGCGTAGGAGAGAGAGTCACAGTTCAGTGAGTGTGACATCAGTAAGAATGGAGGGAGAGAGAAATAGAGAAGGGAGAGGTGCTGCATCATTGGCCGTTTTATTTAGGTTTAGGACATTTCTAAGGCGGCAATGTTTCTGTTCTCTGGGTGTCGTGCGTCTCCGGGTCGTTCCTCCACAGAGGTGATGAATGCAGGGAATGTTATTGTCCCATGGTATAGTAAGATCTATTACAGGCAAGCAGGGAGTGAATGGTTCCCGGGGTCAGCCAGTCAGCGGGAGTGTGGGGTTGAGGTCACAGTCAGTGAAGCCGAGACCATATTGAGTGCCATCATATGATACGGCGAGGTGATCTGTTGAAGCAGAGTGGAGGGGGGCATTTTAGTCCGAGGTGATGTATGGAACTAATTCCTCAACCTGTGGACAAAGGTCGCCCTGTCCAGTCCACCTTCAAACTGGGCACCAGAAGCCCTGAGAGGGTCCCTGGAATTTGGCATTGCCTTGCTGAGTGAAACGGATCGAAGGAAATCAGACAAACAACATGAGGTGGAGAGTTGGATCTGATGGAGTTTGAAACAATATCCCCTTTGCTGGAACAATGGCGCCCGCCGCTCCGAATTTCCATCCCTCAGTGTCTATCGCCACAATTCCCAGTCTTTGGAGTTTCTCAATCAATTCCCTGAATAAATCACAACCTGTCTGTCTGTCTCAGCAGGGATTTCACTCACTCACTCGGCTGATGTCTTCTGTTTGTGAATCATTTCTAAATCTCTATTTTTAAACTCTTTTGAAACTTCACTGTCCCGGTGGAGACGGAAGATGGTATAAAATCTCCAGGAATGTTCTGCCCCAGCATTTCATTCCAAGACGTTACCGGCAGCTCACGGGGACACATCGCTGGGCAGTGAAAATGGGGCAGCATTTTTATGAATATTACGCCGTGGAGAAAATCCTGTACGTGATCATTGCTGCCGTTGGAGTCCCTGGTAAGTGAGCAGAATAATTCAAGTTTTATAACTCCATTCGTCCGTCCGTGTGTTAACTGTGTTGACCTGATTCTCATCATGTTACAAGTTCCCAACTGATGATCGTTGTCAGATTCAATTTTAATTTTAATTGTCATTGTCAGTGTACAGAACAGAGACAACGAAATGCATTGTACAAGAATATGTGAAGAATTGTGAATTAACGCTGCTGTGATTTGTCTTATTTTCAGGCAGACAGCAACTAACCTACTTTTTCTCTCACTGCTGCCGGCCGGGAGCCACTAGAATGTTGTTCTTGCCTTCAGTGGCAACCTTGCCCCAGAGTTGTCCCAGTGCTCGGACAGGCAGGCAGGCAGGCAACTCTCCGGGACGGTGAGACTGGAGAGAGGGGTTCACATTGTGAAGTTCACTGTGTCTGAGTTATTGATCAGAGTGAACAGCCGCTCCTGTGGACACTGTGTCTCACTCACTGTGGAGTCTGTCTGTCACAGTCGGATTCCACCCACCGCCTGTTGGTCAATAATTGGATCCATCTCCTGGACCAATGGCCGCGAATCTACCGGCGTGTGTTGTGTGTGTGTGTGTGTGTGTGTGTGTGTGTGTGTGTGTGTGTGTGTGTGTGTGTGTGTGTGTGTGTGTGTGTGTGTGTGTGTGTGTGTGTGTGTGTTTGTGTTGTGTGTGTGTATGTGTGTGTGTGTGTGTGTGTGTGTGTGTGTGTGTGTGTGTGTGTGTGTGTGTGTGTGTGTGTGTGTCGGAGACCGGCCGACCGACCAGCCCCGGAGACCGTGTTGTGTAAATGCCCAGTGTCCGTTCCCTTGTCTTTCCGCAGTAAATTTTGTGGCGATTGTGATCCTGTCCCGGGGAAAGTGCGGCCTCTCCGCCTGCACCGCTCGCTACCTGGTGGCCATGGCAGCGGCCGATCTACTGACAGTCATCACCACTGTCATCTTGTATTGGATCCGACAGCATTACTTTTATTAGAGTTTCCTGCCCCTCATCCCTGTGTGCCGTGTTATCAATGTACTGAAGTTTGCAGCTACAGATTGTTCTGTCTGGTTCACCGTCACTTTCACCTTTGATCGCTTTGTCGCCATTTGTTGCCAGAAGCTGAAAACTAAATATTGCACCGGGAAAACTGCGGCTGTGGTTCTGGCAACAGCCGGCGTTCTGTTCTGTCTGAAAAGCATTCCCCGCTACTTCACATATGAACCCTTGTATAATCATCGACAATGTTCCGTGGGACTGTGCCACGGTGCCCAGTTATTACACTGACCCCGGGTGGGTGGCATTTGACTGGATCGGCACGGTTTTAATTCCGTTCCTTCCTTTCGCTGTAATCCTGCTGCTCAACGCTCTGACCATCCGCCACATTTTGGTGGCCAGTCGGGTCCGTAAGGGGCTGAGGGGTGAGAGCAAGGGGGAGAACCGCAGTGACCCGGAGATGGAGAGCAGGAGGAGGTCTGTGGTTTTACTCTTCACCATCTCCGGCAGCTTCATCCTCCTGTGGCTGACGCTGGTTGTAAACTTCGTCTATTATCAGATCACAGGAATAGGAAATGAAGCGAATGATTCACAATATATCTTTAACAACGTCGGGTATTTGCTGAGGAATCTCAGCTGCTGCACCAACACATTTATTTACGCGGTGACCCAGTCCAAGTTCAGGGAGCAGGTGAAGAGCGCGGTGAAATATCCGCTCACCTCAGTGCTTCGGGCTCATTAATAAATCCCCGCACTGAGCGCATCCATCCCAGAGGTGGGCGGGCGGGCGGCCGCAGTCTGTCTCTCTGCTCCGGACTCCGGACATTCACCGCCGGAGCCATGGGGAGG
>CAUPSL010000319.1:0-22500 GCA_963514005.1 Raja brachyura
GTGGGTGTGGGGGTGAGTGGGTGAGTGGATGTGGGGGTCAGTTGGTGTGGGGGTGAGTGGTTGGGGGGGTGAGTGGGTGAGGGGGTGAGTGGGTAAGGGTGTGAGTGGGTGAGTGGGTGGGGGGGTGAGTGGGTGGGGGGGTGGAGGGGTGGGGGGGTGAGTGGGTGGGGGGGTGAGTGGGTGACTGGGTGACTGGGTGAGTGGGTGGGGGGTGAATGGGTGCGGGGGTTAGTGGGTGAGTGGGTGAGGTGGTGAGTGGGTGAGTGGGTGTGGGGGTGAGTGGGTGTGGGGGTGTGGGGGTGAGTGGGTGTGGGGGTGAGTGTGAGTGAGCGTGAGTGGGTGTGCGGGTGAGTGGGTGTTGGGATGTGAGGGTGTGTGGGTGAGTAGGTGTGGGGGTGAGTGGGTGAGGGGGTGAGTGGGTGAGTGGGTGAGTGGGTGTGGGTGTGGGAGTGAGTGGGTGCGTGGGTGTGGGGGTGTGGGGGTGTGGGGGTGAGGGGGTGTGGGGGTTAGTGGGTGTGGGGGTGAGTGGGTGTGGGGGTGTGGAGGTGAGTGGGTGTGGGGGTGAGTGGGTGATTGGGTGAGTGGGTTAGTGGGTGAGTGGGTGAGTGGGTGTGGGGGTGAGTGGTTGTGGGGGTGAGTGGGTGAGTGGGGAGGGGGTGAGTGGGTGAGTGGGTGATGGGGTGAGTGATTGTGGGGGTGAGGGGTTAAGTGGGTGAGTGGGTGTGGGGGTGTGTGGGTGTGGGGGTGAGTGGGTGAGTGGGTGTGGGGGTGAGTGAGTGTGGGGGTGTGAGGTTCAGTGAGTGTGGGGGTGAGTGGGTGAGTGGATGTGTGGGTGTGAGGTGAGTGGGTTAGTGGGTGTGTGGGTGAGTGGACGTGGGGGTGAGTGGTTGAGTGGAGAGGGGGTGAGTGGGTGAGTGGGTGATGGGGTGAGTGATTGTGGGGGTGAGGGGTTAAGTGGGTGTGTGGGTGTGGGGGTGAGTGGGTGTGGGGGTGTGGGGGTGTGGGGGTGAGTGGGTGTGGGGGTGTGGGGGTGAGTAAGTGTGGGGGTGAGTGGGTGTGGGGCTGAGTGGGTGTGGGGTGAGTGGGTGTGGGTGTGTGGGGGTGAGTGGGTGTGGGGTTGAGTGGGTGTGGGGGTGAGTGGGTGAGGGGGTGAGGGGGTGAGTGGGTGAGTGGGTGTGTGGGTGAGTGGGGGAGTGGGTGAGTGGGTGAGTGGGGGTGAGTGGGGTGAGTGTGTGAGTGGGTGTGGGGGTTAGTGGGTGTGGGTGTGAGGGGGTGAGTGGGTGAGTGGGTGTGGGGGTGAGTGGGTGAGTGGGTGTGGGTGTGAGTGGGTGAGTGGGAGTGGTGGTGAGTGGGTGTGGGGGTGAGGGGGTGAGTTGGTGAGTGGGTGAGTGGGTGAGTGGGTGAGTGGGTGTGGGGGTGAGTGGGTGAGTGGTTGAGGGGGCGGTTGGGTGAGTGGGTGAGGGTGTGTGGGTGTGTGTGGGTGTGGGGGTGAGTGGGTGTGGGGGTGTGGGGTTGAGTGGGTGTGGGAGTGAGTGGGTGTGGGGGTGTGGGGGTGAGTGGGTGTGGGGGTGCGTGGGTGAGTGGGTGAGTGGGTGAGTGGGTGAGTGGGTGTGGGGGTGAGTGGGTGAGTGTGTTAGGGGGTGAGGGGGTGATTGGGTGAGGGGGGTGAGTGATTGTGGGGGTGAGAGGTTAAGTGGGTGAGTGGGTGTGGGGGTGTGTTGGTGTGGGGGTGAGTGGGTGAGTGTCCGTGGGGGTGAGTGGGTGTGGGGGTGCGGGGGTGAGTGATTGTGGGGGTGAGTGGTTGAGTGGATGTGGGGGTGTGGGGGTGAGTGGGTTAGTGGGTGTGTGGGTGAGTGGGTGTGGGGGTGAGTGGTTGTGGGGGTGAGTGGTTGAGTGGGGAGGGGGTGAGTGGGTGAGTGGGTGATGGGGTGAGTGATTGTGGGGGTGAGGGGTTAAGTGGGTGTGGGGGTGTGGGGGTGAGTGGGTGTGGGGGTGTGGGGGTGAGTGGGTGTGGGGGTGTGGGGTGAGTAAGTGTGGGGGTGAGTGGGTGTGGGGGTGAGTGGGTGTGGGGTGAGTGGGTGTGGGTGTGTGGGGGTGAGTGGGTGTGGGGTTGAGTGGGTGTGGGGGTGAGTGGGTGAGGGGGTGAGTGGGTGAGTGGGTGTGGGGGTGAGTGGGGGAGTGGGTGAGTGGGTGAGTGGGGGTGAGTGGGGTGAGTGTGTGAGTGGGTGTGGGGGTTAGTGGGTGTGGGTGTGAGGGGGTGAGTGGGTGAGTGGGTGTGGGGGTGAGTGGGTGAGTGGGTGTGGGTGTGAGTGGGTGAGTGGAAGTGGTGGTGAGTGGGTGTGGGGGTGAGGGGGTGAGTTGGTGAATGGGTGAGTGGGTGAGTGGGTGAGTGGGTGTGGGGGTGAGTGGGTGAGTGGTTGAGGGGGTGGTTGGGTGAGTGGGTGAGGGTGTGTGGGGGTGTGTGGGTGTGGGGGTGAGTGGGTGTGGGGGTGTGGGGGTGAGTGGGTGTGGGGGTGCGTGGGTGAGTGGGTGAGTGGGTGAGTGGGTGTGTGGGTGAGTGGGTGTGGGGGTGAGTGGGTGAGTGTGTGAGGGGGTGAGGGGGTGATTGGGTGGGGGTGAGTGATTGTGTGGGTGAGAGGTTGTGGGTGAGTGGGTGTGGGGGTGTGTTGGTGTGGGGGTGAGTGGGTGAGTGTCCGTGGGGGTGAGTGTGTGTGGGGGTGCGGGGGTGAGTGATTGTGGGGGTGAGTGTGTGAGTGGGTGTGGGGGTTAGTGGGTTTGGGGGTGAGGGGGTGAGTGGGTGAGTGGGTGTGGGTGTGGGGGTGAGTGGGTGAGTGGATGTGGGGGTCAGTTGGTGTGGGGGTGAGTGGTTGGGGGGGTGAGTGGGTGAGGGGGTGAGTGGGTAAGGGGGTGAGTGGGTGAGTGGGTGGGGGGGGTGAGTGGGTGGGGGGGTGGAGGGGTGGGGGGGTGAGTGGGTGGGGGGGGTGAGTGGGTGACTGGGTGACTGGGTGAGTGGGTGGGGGGTGAATGGGTGCGGGGGTTAGTGGGTGAGTGGGTGAGGTGGTGAGTGGGTGAGTGGGTGTGGGGGTGAGTGGGTGTGGGGGTGTGGGGGTGAGTGGGTGTGGGGGTGAGTGTGAGTGAGCGTGAGTGGGTGTGCGGGTGAGTGGGTGTTGGGATGTGAGGGTGTGGGGGTGAGTAGGTGTGGGGGTGAGTGGGTGAGGGGGTGAGTGGGTGAGTGGGTGAGTGGGTGTGGGGGTGAGTGGGTGTGGGGGTGAGTGAGTGTGGGGGTGAGTGGGTGAGTGGGTGAGGGGGTGTGGGGGTGAGTGGGTGTGGGTGTGAGTGGGTGAGTGGGTGTGGGGGTTAGTGGGTGTGGGGGTGAGTGGGTGTGGGGGTTAGTGGGTGTGGGGGTGAGTGGGTGTGGGTGTGGGGGTGAGTGGGTGTGGGAGTGAGTGGGTGCGTGGGTGTGGGGGTGTGGGTGTGTGGGGGTGAGGGGGTGTGGGGGTTAGTGGGTGTGGGGGTGAGTGGGTGTGGGTGTGGGGGTGAGTGGGTGAGGGGGCGATTGGGTGAGTGCGTGAGGGTGTGTGGGGGTGTCTGGGTGTGGGGTGAGTAGGTGAGTGGGTGTGGGGGTGTGGGGGAGAGTGGGTGTGGGGTTGAGTGAAGGTGAGTGGGTGCGGGGGTGAGTGGGTGTGGGGGTGAATGGGTGAGGGGGTGAGTGGGTGAGTGGGTGAGGGGGTGTGGGGGTGAGTGGGTGAGTGGGTGAGGGGTTGAGTGGGTGTGGGGGTGTGGGGGTGAGTGGGTGTTTGGGTGAGGGTGTGGGTGGGTGTGGGGGTGAGTGGGTGTGGGGGTGAGTGGGTGTGGGGGTGTGGAGGTGAGTGGGTGTGGGGGTGAGTGGGTGATTGGGTGAGTGGGTTAGTGGGTGAGTGGGTGAGTGGGTGTGGGGGTGAGTGGTTGTGGGGGTGAGTGGGTGAGTGGGGAGGGGGTGAGTGGGTGAGTGGGTGATGGGGTGAGTGATTGTGGGGGTGAGGGGTTAAGTGGGTGAGTGGGTGTGGGGGTGTGTGGGTGTGGGGGTGAGTGGGTGAGTGGGTGTGGGGGTGAGTGAGTGTGGGGGTGTGAGGTTCAGTGAGTGTGGGGGTGAGTGGGTGAGTGGATGTGTGGGTGTGAGGTGAGTGGGTTAGTGGGTGTGTGGGTGAGTGGACGTGGGGGTGAGTGGTTGAGTGGAGAGGGGGTGAGTGGGTGAGTGGGTGATGGGGTGAGTGATTGTGGGGGTGAGGGGTTAAGTGGGTGTGTGGGTGTGGGGGTGAGTGTGTGTGGGGGTGTGGGGGTGAGTGGGTGTGGGGGTGTGGGGGTGAGTAAGTGTGGGGGTGAGTGGGTGTGGGGCTGAGTGGGTGTGGGGTGAGTGGGTGTGGGTGTGTGGGGGTGAGTGGGTGTGGGGTTGAGTGGGTGTGGGGGTGAGTGGGTGAGGGGGTGAGGGGGTGAGTGGGTGAGTGGGTGTGTGGGTGAGTGGGGGAGTGGGTGAGTGGGTGAGTGGGGGTGAGTGGGGTGAGTGTGTGAGTGGGTGTGGGGGTTAGTGGGTGTGGGTGTGAGGGGGTGAGTGGGTGAGTGGGTGTGGGGGTGAGTGGGTGAGTGGGTGTGGGTGTGAGTGGGTGAGTGGGAGTGGTGGTGAGTGGGTGTGGGGGTGAGGGGGTGAGTTGGTGAGTGGGTGAGTGGGTGAGTGGGTGAGTGGGTGTGGGGGTGAGTGGGTGAGTGGTTGAGGGGGCGGTTGGGTGAGTGGGTGAGGGTGTGTGGGTGTGTGTGGGTGTGGGGGTGAGTGGGTGAGTGGGTGTGGGGTTGAGTGGGTGTGGGAGTGAGTGGGTGTGGGGGTGTGGGGGTGAGTGGGTGTGGGGGTGCGTGGGTGAGTGGGTGAGTGGGTGAGTGGGTGAGTGGGTGTGGGGGTGAGTGGGTGAGTGTGTTAGGGGGTGAGGGGGTGATTGGGTGAGGGGGTGAGTGATTGTGGGGGTGAGAGGTTAAGTGGGTGAGTGGGTGTGGGGGTGTGTTGGTGTGGGGGTGAGTGGGTGAGTGTCCGTGGGGGTGAGTGGGTGTGGGGGTGCGGGGGTGAGTGATTGTGGGGGTGAGTGGTTGAGTGGATGTGGGGGTGTGGGGGTGAGTGGGTTAGTGGGTGTGTGGGTGAGTGGGTGTGGGGGTGAGTGGTTGTGGGGGTGAGTGGTTGAGTGGGGAGGGGGTGAGTGGGTGAGTGGGTGATGGGGTGAGTGATTGTGGGGGTGAGGGGTTAAGTGGGTGTGGGGGTGTGGGGGTGAGTGGGTGTGGGGGTGTGGGGGTGAGTGGGTGTGGGGGTGTGGGGTGAGTAAGTGTGGGGGTGAGTGGGTGTGGGGGTGAGTGGGTGTGGGGTGAGTGGGTGTGGGTGTGTGGGGGTGAGTGGGTGTGGGGTTGAGTGGGTGTGGGGGTGAGTGGGTGAGGGGGTGAGTGGGTGAGTGGGTGTGGGGGTGAGTGGGGGAGTGGGTGAGTGGGTGAGTGGGGGTGAGTGGGGTGAGTGTGTGAGTGGGTGTGGGGGTTAGTGGGTGTGGGTGTGAGGGGGTGAGTGGGTGAGTGGGTGTGGGGGTGAGTGGGTGAGTGGGTGTGGGTGTGAGTGGGTGAGTGGAAGTGGTGGTGAGTGGGTGTGGGGGTGAGGGGGTGAGTTGGTGAGTGGGTGAGTGGGTGAGTGGGTGAGTGGGTGTGGGGGTGAGTGGGTGAGTGGTTGAGGGGGTGGTTGGGTGAGTGGGTGAGGGTGTGTGGGGGTGTGTGGGTGTGGGGGTGAGTGGGTGTGGGGGTGTGGGGGTGAGTGGGTGTGGGGGTGCGTGGGTGAGTGGGTGAGTGGGTGAGTGGGTGTGTGGGTGAGTGGGTGTGGGGTGAGTGGGTGAGTGTGTGAGGGGGTGAGGGGGTGATTGGGTGAGGGGGTGAGTGATTGTGTGGGTGAGAGGTTGTGGGTGAGTGGGTGTGGGGGTGTGTTGGTGTGGGGGTGAGTGGGTGAGTGTCCGTGGGGGTGAGTGTGTGAGTGGGTGTGGGGGTTAGTGGGTTTGGGGGTGAGGGGGTGAGTGGGTGAGTGGGTGTGGGTGTGGGGGTGAGTGGGTGAGTGGATGTGGGGGTCAGTTGGTGTGGGGGTGAGTGGTTGGGGGGGTGAGTGGGTGAGGGGGTGAGTGGGTAAGGGTGTGAGTGGGTGAGTGGGTGGGGGGGTGAGTGGGTGGGGGGGTGGAGGGGTGGGGGTGTGAGTGGGTGGGGGGGTGAGTGGGTGACTGGGTGACTGGGTGAGTGGGTGGGGGGTGAATGGGTGCGGGGGTTAGTGGGTGAGTGGGTGAGGTGGTGAGTGGGTGAGTGGGTGTGGGGGTGAGTGGGTGTGGGGGTGTGGGGGTGAGTGGGTGTGGGGGTGAGTGTGAGTGAGCGTGAGTGGGTGTGCGGGTGAGTGGGTGTTGGGATGTGAGGGTGTGTGGGTGAGTAGGTGTGGGGGTGAGTGGGTGAGGGGGTGAGTGGGTGAGTGGGTGAGTGGGTGTGGGTGTGGGAGTGAGTGGGTGCGTGGGTGTGGGGGTGTGGGGGTGTGGGGGTGAGGGGGTGTGGGGGTTAGTGGGTGTGGGGGTGAGTGGGTGTGGGGGTGTGGAGGTGAGTGGGTGTGGGGGTGAGTGGGTGATTGGGTGAGTGGGTTAGTGGGTGAGTGGGTGAGTGGGTGTGGGGGTGAGTGGTTGTGGGGGTGAGTGGGTGAGTGGGGAGGGGGTGAGTGGGTGAGTGGGTGATGGGGTGAGTGATTGTGGGGGTGAGGGGTTAAGTGGGTGAGTGGGTGTGGGGGTGTGTGGGTGTGGGGGTGAGTGGGTGAGTGGGTGTGGGGGTGAGTGAGTGTGGGGGTGTGAGGTTCAGTGAGTGTGGGGGTGAGTGGGTGAGTGGATGTGTGGGTGTGAGGTGAGTGGGTTAGTGGGTGTGTGGGTGAGTGGACGTGGGGGTGAGTGGTTGAGTGGAGAGGGGGTGAGTGGGTGAGTGGGTGATGGGGTGAGTGATTGTGGGGGTGAGGGGTTAAGTGGGTGTGTGGGTGTGGGGGTGAGTGGGTGTGGGGGTGTGGGGGTGTGGGGGTGAGTGGGTGTGGGGGTGTGGGGGTGAGTAAGTGTGGGGGTGAGTGGGTGTGGGGCTGAGTGGGTGTGGGGTGAGTGGGTGTGGGTGTGTGGGGGTGAGTGGGTGTGGGGTTGAGTGGGTGTGGGGGTGAGTGGGTGAGGGGGTGAGGGGGTGAGTGGGTGAGTGGGTGTGTGGGTGAGTGGGGGAGTGGGTGAGTGGGTGAGTGGGGGTGAGTGGGGTGAGTGTGTGAGTGGGTGTGGGGGTTAGTGGGTGTGGGTGTGAGGGGGTGAGTGGGTGAGTGGGTGTGGGGGTGAGTGGGTGAGTGGGTGTGGGTGTGAGTGGGTGAGTGGGAGTGGTGGTGAGTGGGTGTGGGGGTGAGGGGGTGAGTTGGTGAGTGGGTGAGTGGGTGAGTGGGTGAGTGGGTGTGGGGGTGAGTGGGTGAGTGGTTGAGGGGGCGGTTGGGTGAGTGGGTGAGGGTGTGTGGGTGTGTGTGGGTGTGGGGGTGAGTGGGTGAGTGGGTGTGGGGTTGAGTGGGTGTGGGAGTGAGTGGGTGTGGGGGTGTGGGGGTGAGTGGGTGTGGGGGTGCGTGGGTGAGTGGGTGAGTGGGTGAGTGGGTGAGTGGGTGTGGGGGTGAGTGGGTGAGTGTGTTAGGGGGTGAGGGGGTGATTGGGTGAGGGGGTGAGTGATTGTGGGGGTGAGAGGTTAAGTGGGTGAGTGGGTGTGGGGGTGTGTTGGTGTGGGGGTGAGTGGGTGAGTGTCCGTGGGGGTGAGTGGGTGTGGGGGTGCGGGGGTGAGTGATTGTGGGGGTGAGTGGTTGAGTGGATGTGGGGGTGTGGGGGTGAGTGGGTTAGTGGGTGTGTGGGTGAGTGGGTGTGGGGGTGAGTGGTTGTGGGGGTGAGTGGTTGAGTGGGGAGGGGGTGAGTGGGTGAGTGGGTGATGGGGTGAGTGATTGTGGGGGTGAGGGGTTAAGTGGGTGTGGGGGTGTGGGGGTGAGTGGGTGTGGGGGTGTGGGGGTGAGTGGGTGTGGGGGTGTGGGGTGAGTAAGTGTGGGGGTGAGTGGGTGTGGGGGTGAGTGGGTGTGGGGTGAGTGGGTGTGGGTGTGTGGGGGTGAGTGGGTGTGGGGTTGAGTGGGTGTGGGGGTGAGTGGGTGAGGGGGTGAGTGGGTGAGTGGGTGTGGGGGTGAGTGGGGGAGTGGGTGAGTGGGTGAGTGGGGGTGAGTGGGGTGAGTGTGTGAGTGGGTGTGGGGGTTAGTGGGTGTGGGTGTGAGGGGGTGAGTGGGTGAGTGGGTGTGGGGGTGAGTGGGTGAGTGGGTGTGGGTGTGAGTGGGTGAGTGGAAGTGGTGGTGAGTGGGTGTGGGGGTGAGGGGGGGAGTTGGTGAGTGGGTGAGTGGGTGAGTGGGTGAGTGGGTGTGGGGGTGAGTGGGTGAGTGGTTGAGGGGGTGGTTGGGTGAGTGGGTGAGGGTGTGTGGGGGTGTGTGGGTGTGGGGGTGAGTGGGTGTGGGGGTGTGGGGGTGAGTGGGTGTGGGGGTGCGTGGGTGAGTGGGTGAGTGGGTGAGTGGGTGTGTGGGTGAGTGGGTGTGGGGTGAGTGGGTGAGTGTGTGAGGGGGTGAGGGGGTGATTGGGTGAGGGGGTGAGTGATTGTGTGGGTGAGAGGTTGTGGGTGAGTGGGTGTGGGGGTGTGTTGGTGTGGGGGTGAGTGGGTGAGTGTCCGTGGGGGTGAGTGTGTGAGTGGGTGTGGGGGTTAGTGGGTTTGGGGGTGAGGGGGTGAGTGGGTGAGTGGGTGTGGGTGTGGGGGTGAGTGGGTGAGTGGATGTGGGGGTCAGTTGGTGTGGGGGTGAGTGGTTGGGGGGGTGAGTGGGTGAGGGGGTGAGTGGGTAAGGGTGTGAGTGGGTGAGTGGGTGGGGGGGGTGAGTGGGTGGGGGGGTGGAGGGGTGGGGGGGTGAGTGGGTGGGGGGGTGAGTGGGTGACTGGGTGACTGGGTGAGTGGGTGGGGGGTGAATGGGTGCGGGGGTTAGTGGGTGAGTGGGTGAGGTGGTGAGTGGGTGAGTGGGTGTGGGGGTGAGTGGGTGTGGGGGTGTGGGGGTGAGTGGGTGTGGGGGTGAGTGTGAGTGAGCGTGAGTGGGTGTGCGGGTGAGTGGGTGTTGGGATGTGAGGGTGTGTGGGTGAGTAGGTGTGGGGGTGAGTGGGTGAGGGGGTGAGTGGGTGAGTGGGTGAGTGGGTGTGGGTGTGGGAGTGAGTGGGTGCATGGGTGTGGGGGTGTGGGGGTGTGGGGGTGAGGGGGTGTGGGGGTTAGTGGGTGTGGGGGTGAGTGGGTGTGGGGGTGTGGAGGTGAGTGGGTGTGGGGGTGAGTGGGTGATTGGGTGAGTGGGTTAGTGGGTGAGTGGGTGAGTGGGTGTGGGGGTGAGTGGTTGTGGGGGTGAGTGGGTGAGTGGGGAGGGGGTGAGTGGGTGAGTGGGTGATGGGGTGAGTGATTGTGGGGGTGAGGGGTTAAGTGGGTGAGTGGGTGTGGGGGTGTGTGGGTGTGGGGGTGAGTGGGTGAGTGGGTGTGGGGGTGAGTGAGTGTGGGGGTGTGAGGTTCAGTGAGTGTGGGGGTGAGTGGGTGAGTGGATGTGTGGGTGTGAGGTGAGTGGGTTAGTGGGTGTGTGGGTGAGTGGACGTGGGGGTGAGTGGTTGAGTGGAGAGGGGGTGAGTGGGTGAGTGGGTGATGGGGTGAGTGATTGTGGGGGTGAGGGGTTAAGTGGGTGTGTGGGTGTGGGGGTGAGTGGGTGTGGGGGTGTGGGGGTGAGTGGGTGTGGGGGTGTGGGGGTGAGTAAGTGTGGGGGTGAGTGGGTGTGGGGCTGAGTGGGTGTGGGGTGAGTGGGTATGGGTGTGTGGGGGTGAGTGGGTGTGGGGTTGAGTGGGTGTGGGGGTGAGTGGGTGAGGGGGTGAGTGGGTGAGTGGGTGTGTGGGTGAGTGGGGGAGTGGGTGTGGGTGAGTGGGGGTGAGTGGGGTGAGTGTGTGAGTGGGTGTGGGGGTTAGTGGGTGTGGGTGTGAGGGGGTGAGTGGGTGAGTGGGGTGAGTGTGTGAGTGGGTGTGGGGGTTAGTGGGTGTGGGTGTGGGTGTGAGGGGGTGAGTGGGGTGAGTGTGTGAGTGGGTGTGGGGGTTAGTGGGTGTGGGTGTGAGGGGGTGAGTGGGTGAGTGGGTGTGGGGGTGAGTGGGTGAGTGGGTGTGGGTGTGAGTGGGTGAGTGGGAGAGGTGGTGAGTGGGTGTGGGAGTGAGGGGGTGAGTTGGTGAGTGGGTGAGTGGGTGAGTGGGTGAGTGGGTGTGGGGGTGAGTGGGTGAGTGGTTGAGGGGGCGGTTGGGTGAGTGGGTGAGGGTGTGTGGGGGTGTGTGGGTGTGGGGGTGAGTGGGTGAGTGGGTGTGGGGTTGAGTGGGTGTGGGAGTGAGTGGGTGTGGGGGTGTGGGGGTGAGTGGGTGTGGGGGTGCGTGGGTGAGTGGGTGAGTGGGTGAGTGGGTGTGGGGGTGAGTGGGTGAGTGTGTTAGGGGGTGAGGGGGTGATTGGGTGAGGGGGTGAGTGATTGTGGGGGTGAGAGGTTAAGTGGGTGAGTGGGTGTGGGGGTGTGTTGGTGTGGGGGTGAGTGGGTGAGTGTCCGTGGGGGTGAGTGGGTGTGGGGGTGCGGGGGTGAGTGATTGTGGGGGTGAGTGGGGGTGAGTGTGTGAGTGGGTGTGGGGGTTAGTGGGTTTGGGGGTGAGGGGGTGAGTGGGTGAGTGGGTGTGGGTGTGGGGGTGAGTGGGTGAGTGGATGTGGGGGTCAGTTGGTGTGGGGGTGAGTGGTTGGGGGGGTGAGTGGGTGAGGGGGTGAGTGGGTAAGGGGGTGAGAGGGTGAGTGGGTGAGGGGGTGAGTTGGTTGGGGGGTGGAGGGGTGGGGGTGTGAGTGGGTGGGGGGTGTGAGTGGGTGAGTGGGTGACTGGGTGAGTGGGTGGGGGGTGAGTGGGTGCGGGGGTTAGTGGGTGAGTGGGTGAGGTGGTGAGTGGGTGAGTGGGTGTGGGGGTGAGTGGGTGTGGGGGTGAGTGTGTGAGTGAGCGTGAGTGGGTGTGCGGGTGAGTGGGTGTGGGGATGTGAAGGTGTGGGGGTGAGTAGGTGTGGGGGTGAGTGGGTGAGGGGGTGAGTGGGTGAGTGGGTGTGGGGGTGTGTGGGTGTGGGGGTGAGTGAGTGTGGGGGTGAGTGGGTGAGTGGGTGTGGGGGTGAGGGTGTGTGGGGGTGAGGGGGTGTGGGGGTGAGTGTATGTGGGGGTGAGTGTGTGTGGGGGTGAGTGGGTGTGGGGGTGAGTGGGTGTGGGGGTGAGTGGGTGTGGGTGTGAGTGGGTGAGTGGGTGTGGGGGTTAGTGGGTGTGGGGGTGAGTGGGTGTGGGTGTGGGGGTGAGTGGGTGTGGGAGTGAGTGGGTGCGTGGGTGTGGGGGTGTGGGGGTGAGTGGGTGTGGGGGTGAGTGGGTGTGCGGGTGAGTGAGTGAGTGACTGAGTGGGTGAGGGGGCGATTGGGTGAGTGCGTGAGGGTGTGTGGGGGTGTCTGGATGTGGGGTGAGTAGGTGAGTGGGTGTGGGGGTGTGGGGGAGAGTGGGTGTGGGGTTGAGTGAAGGTGAGTGGGTGCGGGGGTGAGTGGTGTGGGGGTGAATGGGTGAGGGGGTGAGTGGGTGAGTGGGTGAGGGGGTGTGGGGGTGAGTGGGTGAGTGGGTGAGTGGGTGTGGGGTTGAGTGG
Source organism: Raja brachyura (assembly GCA_963514005.1). Next base: position 11,798 of record CAUPSL010000319.1, read on the forward strand.
GTGAGGGGGTGAGGGGGTGAGTGGGTGTGGGGGTGTGGGGGTGTGGGTGTTTGGGTGAGGGTGTGAGTGGGTGTGGGGGTGTGGGGGTGAGTGAGTGTGGGGGTGGGTGAGTGGGTGTGGGGGTGAGTGGGTTTGGGGGTGAGTGGGTGTGGGGTGAGTGGGTGTGGGTGTGAGTGGGTGAGTGGGTGTGGGGGTTAGTGGGTGTGGGGGTGAGTGGGTGTGGGTGTGGGGGTGAGTGGGTGTGGGAGTGAGTGGGTGCGTGGGTGTGGGGGTGTGGGGGTGTGGGGGTGAGGGGGTGTGGGGGTTAGTGGGTGTGGGGGTGAGTGGGTGTGGGGGTGTGGAGGTGAGTGGGTGTGGGGGTGAGTGGGTGATTGGGTGAGTGGGTTAGTGGGTGTGGGGGTGAGTGGTTGTGGGGGTGAGTGGGTGAGTGGGGAGGGGGTGAGTGGGTGAGTGGGTGATGGGGTGAGTGATTGTGGGGGTGAGGGGTTAAGTGGGTGAGTGGGTGTGGGGGTGTGTGGGTGTGGGGGTGAGTGGGTGAGTGGGTGTGGGGGTGAGTGAGTGTGGGGGTGTGAGGTTCAGTGAGTGTGGGGGTGAGTGGGTGAGTGGATGTGTGGGTGTGAGGTGAGTGGGTTAGTGGGTGTGTGGGTGAGTGGACGTGGGGGTGAGTGGTTGAGTGGAGAGGGGGTGAGTGGGTGAGTGGGTGATGGGGTGAGTGATTGTGGGGGTGAGGGGTTAAGTGGGTGTGTGGGTGTGGGGGTGAGTGGGTGTGGGGGTGTGGGGGTGAGTGGGTGTGGGGGTGTGGGGGTGAGTAAGTGTGGGGGTGAGTGGGTGTGGGGCTGAGTGGGTGTGGGGTGAGTGGGTATGGGTGTGTGGGGGTGAGTGGGTGTGGGGTTGAGTGGGTGTGGGGGTGAGTGGGTGAGGGGGTGAGTGGGTGAGTGGGTGTGTGGGTGAGTGGGGGAGTGGGTGTGGGTGAGTGGGGGTGAGTGGGGTGAGTGTGTGAGTGGGTGTGGGGGTTAGTGGGTGTGGGTGTGAGGGGGTGAGTGGGTGAGTGGGTGTGGGGGTGAGTGGGTGAGTGGGTGTGGGTGTGAGTGGGTGAGTGGGAGAGGTGGTGAGTGGGTGTGGGAGTGAGGGGGTGAGTTGGTGAGTGGGTGAGTGGGTGAGTGGGTGAGTGGGTGTGGGGGTGAGTGGGTGAGTGGTTGAGGGGGCGGTTGGGTGAGTGGGTGAGGGTGTGTGGGGGTGTGTGGGTGTGGGGGTGAGTGGGTGAGTGGGTGTGGGGTTGAGTGGGTGTGGGAGTGAGTGGGTGTGGGGGTGTGGGGGTGAGTGGGTGTGGGGGTGCGTGGGTGAGTGGGTGAGTGGGTGAGTGGGTGTGGGGGTGAGTGGGTGAGTGTGTTAGGGGGTGAGGGGGTGATTGGGTGAGGGGGTGAGTGATTGTGGGGGTGAGAGGTTAAGTGGGTGAGTGGGTGTGGGGGTGTGTTGGTGTGGGGGTGAGTGGGTGAGTGTCCGTGGGGGTGAGTGGGTGTGGGGGTGCGGGGGTGAGTGATTGTGGGGGTGAGTGGGGGTGAGTGTGTGAGTGGGTGTGGGGGTTAGTGGGTTTGGGGGTGAGGGGGTGAGTGGGTGAGTGGGTGTGGGTGTGGGGGTGAGTGGGTGAGTGGATGTGGGGGTCAGTTGGTGTGGGGGTGAGTGGTTGGGGGGGTGAGTGGGTGAGGGGGTGAGTGGGTAAGGGGGTGAGAGGGTGAGTGGGTGGGGGGGTGAGTTGGTTGGGGGGGTGGAGGGGTGGGGGTGTGAGTGGGTGGGGGGTGTGAGTGGGTGAGTGTGTGACTGGGTGAGTGGGTGGGGGGTGAGTGGGTGCGGGGGTTAGTGGGTGAGTGGGTGAGGTGGTGAGTGGGTGAGTGGGTGTGGGGGTGAGTGGGTGTGGGGGTGAGTGTGTGAGTGAGCGTGAGTGGGTGTGCGGGTGAGTGGGTGTGGGGATGTGAGGGTGTGGGGGTGAGTAGGTGTGGGGGTGAGTGGGTGAGGGGGTGAGTGGGTGAGTGGGTGTGGGGGTGTGTGGGTGTGGGGGTGAGTGAGTGTGGGGGTGAGTGGGTGAGTGGGTGTGGGGGTGAGGGTGTGTGGGGGTGAGGGGGTGTGGGGGTGAGTGTATGTGGGGGTGAGTGTGTGTGGGGGTGAGTGGGTGTGGGGGTGAGTGGGTGTGGGGGTGAGTGGGTGTGGGTGTGAGTGGGTGAGTGGGTGTGGGGGTTAGTGGGTGTGGGGGTGAGTGGGTGTGGGTGTGGGGGGTGAGTGGGTGTGGGAGTGAGTGGGTGCGTGGGTGTGGGGGTGTGGGGGTGAGTGGGTGTGGGGGTGAGTGGGTGTGCGGGTGAGTGAGTGAGTGACTGAGTGGGTGAGGGGGCGATTGGGTGAGTGCGTGAGGGTGTGTGGGGGTGTCTGGATGTGGGGTGAGTAGGTGAGTGGGTGTGGGGGTGTGGGGGAGAGTGGGTGTGGGGTTGAGTGAAGGTGAGTGGGTGCGGGGGTGAGTGGTGTGGGGGTGAATGGGTGAGGGGGTGAGTGGGTGAGTGGGTGAGGGGGTGTGGGGGTGAGTGGGTGAGTGGGTGAGTGGGTGTGGGGTTGAGTGGGTGAGGGGGTGAGGGGGTGAGTGGGTGTGGGGGTGTGGGGGTGTGGGTGTTTGGGTGAGGGTGTGAGTGGGTGTGGGGGTGTGGGGGTGAGTGAGTGTGGGGGTGGGTGAGTGGGTGTGGGGGTGAGTGGGTTTGGGTGTGAGTGGGTGAGTGGGTGTGGGGGTGAGGGGGTGTGGGGGTGAGGGGGTGTGGGGGTGAGTGTATGTGGGGGTGAGTGTGTGTGGGGGTGAGTGGGTGTGGGGTGAGTGGGTGTGGGGGTGAGTGGGTGTGGGTGTGAGTGGGTGAGTGGGTGTGGGGGTTAGTGGGTGTGGGGGTGAGTGGGTGTGGGTGTGGGGGTGAGTGGGTGTGGGAGTGAGTGGGTGCGTGGGTTTGGGGGTGTGGGGGTGAGTGGGTGTGGGGGTGAGTGAGTGTGCGGGTGAGTGAGTGACTGAGTGGGTGAGGGGGCGATTGGGTGAGTGCGTGAGGGTGTGTGGGGGTGTCTGGGTGTGGGGTGAGTAGGTGAGTGGGTGTGGGGGTGTGGGGGAGAGTGGGTGTGGGGTTGAGTGAAGGTGAGTGGGTGCGGGGGTGAGTGGGTGTGGGGGTGAATGGGTGAGGGGGTGAGTGGGTGAGTGGGTGAGGGGGTGTGGGGGTGAGTGGGTGAGTGGGTGAGTGGGTGTGGGGTTGAGTGGGTGTGGGGGTGTGGGGGTGAGTGGGTGTTTGGGTGAGGGTGTGAGTAAGTGTGGGGGTGAGTGGGTGTGGGGCTGAGTGGGTGTGGGGTGAGTGGGTATGGGTGTGTGGGGGTGAGTGGGTGTGGGGGTGAGTGGGTGTGGGGGTGTGGAGGTGAGTGGGTGTGGGGGTGAGTGGGTGATTGGGTGAGTGGGTTAGTGGGTGAGTGTGTGAGTGGGTGTGGGGGTTAGTGGGTGTGGGTGTGAGGAGGTGAGTGGGTGAGTGGTTGTGGGGGTGAGCGGGTGAGTGGGTGTGGGTGTGAGTGGGTGAGTGGGAGTGGTAGTGAGTGGGTGTGGGGGTGAGGGGGTGACTTGGTGAGTGGGTGAGTGGGTGAGTGGGTGAGTGGGTGTGGGGGTGAGTGGGTGAGTGGTTGAGAGGGCGGTTGGGTGAGTGGGTGAGGGTGTGTGGGGGTGTGTGGGTGTGGGGGTGAGTGGGTGAGTGGGTGTGGGGTTGAGTGGGTGTGGGAGTGAGTGGGTGTGGGGGTGTGGGGGTGAGTGGGTGTGGGGGTGCGTGGGTGAGTGGGTGAGTGGGTGAGTGGGTGTGTGGGTGAGTGGGTGTGGGGGTGAGTGGGTGAGGGGGTGAGGGGGGTGATTGGGTGAGGGGGTGAGTGATTGTGGGGGTGAGAGGTTAAGTGGGTAAGTGGGTGTGGGGGTGTGTTGGTGTGGGGGTGAGTGGGTGAGTGTCCGTGGGGGTGAGTGGGTGTGGGGGTGCGGGGGTGAGTGATTGTGGGGGTGAGTGTGTGAGTGGGTGTGGGGTTAGTGGGTTTGGGGGTGAGGGGGTGAGTGGGTGAGTGGGTGTGGGTGTGGGGGTGAGTGGGTGAGTGGATGTGGGGGTCAGTTGGTGTGGGGGTGAGTGGTTGGGGGGGTGAGTGGGTGAGGGGGTGAGTGGGTAAGGGGGTGAGTGGGTGAGTGGGTGGGGGGGTGAGTTGGTTGGGGGGGTGGAGGGGTGGGGGGGTGAGTGGTTGGGGGGTGTGAGTGGGTGAGTGGGTGACTGGGTGAGTGGGTGGGGGGTGAGTGGGTGCGGGGGTTAGTGGGTGAGTGGGTGAGGTGGTGAGTGGGTGAGTGGGTGTGGGGGTGAGTGGGTGTGGGGGTGTGGGGGTGAGTGGGTGTGGGGGTGAGTGTGTGAGTGAGCGTGAGTGGGTGTGCGGGTGAGTGGGTGTGGGGATTTGAGGGTGTGGGGGTGAGTAGGTGTGGGGGTGAGTGGGTGAGGGGGTGAGTGGGTGAGTGGGTGAGTGGGTGTGGGGATGTGTGGGTGTGGGGGTGAGTGAGTGTGGGGGTGAGTGGGTGAGTGGGTGTGGGGGTGAGGGTGTGTGGGGGTGAGGGGGTGTGGGGGTGAGTGTATGTGGGGGTGAGTGTGTGTGGGGGTGAGTGGGTGTGGGGGTGAGTGGGTGTGGGGGTGAGTGGGTGTGGGTGTGAGTGGGTGAGTGGGTGTGGGGGTTAGTGGGTGTGGGGGTGAGTGGGTGTGGATGTGGGGGTGAGTGGGTGTGGGAGTGAGTGGGTGCGTGGGTGTGGGGGTGTGGGGGTGAGTGGGTGTGGGGGTGAGTGGGTGTGCGGGTGAGTGAGTGAGTGACTGAGTGGGTGAGGGGGCGATTGGGTGAGTGCGTGAGGGTGTGTGGGGGTGTCTGGGTGTGGGGTGAGTAGGTGAGTGGGTGTGGGGGTGTGGGGGAGAGTGGGTGTGGGGTTGAGTGAAGGTGAGTGGGTGCGGGGGTGAGTGGGTGTGGGGGCGAATGGGTGAGGGGGTGAGTGGGTGAGTGGGTGAGCGGGTGTGGGGGTGAGTGGGTGAGTGGGTGAGTGGGTGTGGGGTTGAGTGGGTGAGGGGGTGAGGGGGTGAGTGGGTGTGGGGGTGTGGGGGTGAGTGGGTGTTTGGGTGAGGGTGTGAGTGGGTGTGGGGGTGAGTAGGTGTGGGGGTGAGTGGGTGTGGGGGTGTGGAGGTGAGTGGGTGTGGGTGTGAGTGGGTGATTCGGTGAGTGGGTTAGTGGGTGAGTGGGTGAGTGAGTGTGGGGGTGAGTGGTTGTGGGGGTGAGTGGGTGAGTGGGGAGGGGGTGAGTGGGTGAGTGGGTGATGGGGTGAGTGATTGTGGGGGTGAGGGGTTAAGTGGGTGAGTGGGTGGGGGGCTGTGGGGGTGAGTGGGTGAGTGGGTGTGGGGGTGTGAGTGTGGGGGTGTGAGGTTCAGTGAGTGTGGGGGTGAGTGGGTGAGTGGATGTGTGGGTGTGAGGTGAGTGGGTTAGTGGGTGTGTGGGTGAGTGGACGTGGGGGTGAGTGGTTGTGGGGGTGAGTGGTTGAGTGGGGAGGGGGTGAGTGGGTGAGTGGGTGATGGGGTGAGTGATTGTGGGGGTGAGGGGTTAAGTGGGTGAATGGGTGTGGGGGTGAGTGGTTGTGGGGGTGAGTGGTTGAGTGGGGAGGGGGTGAGTGGGTGAGTGGGTGATGGGGTGAGTAATTGTGGGTGTGGGGGTGAGTGGGTGAGGGGGTGTTGGGGTGAGTGGGTGTGGGTGTGTGGGGGTGAGTGGCTGTGGGGTTGAGTGGGTGTGGGGGTGAGTGGGTGAGGGGGTGAGTGGGTGAGTGGGTGTGGGGGTGAGTGGGGGAATGGGTGAGTGGGTGAGTGTGGGTGAGTGGGGTGAGTGTGTGTGTGGGTGTGGGGGTTAGTGGGTGTGGGGGTGAGGGGGTGAGTGGGTGAGTGGGTGTGGGGGTGAGTGGGTGAGTGGGTGAGTGGGTGTGTGTTTGAGTGGGTGAGTGGGAGTGGTGGTGAGTGGGTGTGGGGGTGAGGGGGTGAGTTGGCGAGTGGGTGAGGGTGTGTGGGTGTGTGTGGGTGTGGGGGTGAGTGGGTGAGTGTGTAAGGGGGTGAGGAGGTGATTGGGAGAGGGGGTGAGTGACTGTGGGGGGTGAGAGGTTAAGTGGGTGAATGGGTGTAGGGGTGTGTTGGTGTGGGGGTGAGTGGGTGAGTGTCCGTGGGGATGAGTGGGTGTGGGGGTGTGGGGGTGAGTGAGTGAGTGGGTGTGGGGGTTAGTGGGTGTGGGGGTGAGGGGGTGAGTGGGTGAGTGGGTGTAGGTGTGGGGGTGAGTGGGTGAGTGGATGTGGGGGTCAGTTGGTGCGGGGGTGAGTGGGTGGGGGGGTGAGTGGGTGAGGGGGTGAGTGGGTAAGGGGGTGAGTGGGTGAGTGGGTGGGGGGGTGAGTGGGTGGGGGGGTGGAGGGGTGGGGGGGTGAGTGGGTGGGTGAGTGGGTGGGGGGTGAGTGGGTGTGGGGGTTAGTGGGTGAGTGGGTGAGGTGGTGAATGGGTGAGTGGGTGTGGGGGTGAGTGGGTGTGGGGGTGTGGGGGTAAGTGGGTGTGGGGGTGAGAGTGTGAGTGAGCGTGAGTGGGTGTGGGGGTGAGTGTGTGTGGGGGTGTGAGGGTGTGGGGATGAGTAGGCGTGGGGGTGAGTGGGTGAGGGGGTGAGTGGGTGAGTGGGTGAGTGGGTGTGGGGGTGAGTGGGTGTGGGAGTGTGTGGGTGTGGGGGTGAGTGGGTGAGTGGGTGTGGGGGTGAGGGGGTGTGGGGTGGGGGGGTGTGGGGGTGAGTGTGTGTGGGGGTGAGTGTGTGTGGGGGTGAGTGGGTGAGGGGGTGAGTGGGTGTGGGGGTGAGTGGGTGTGGGTATGAGTGGGTGTGGGTGTGAGTGGGTGTGGGTGTGGGGGTGAGTGGGTGTGGGAGTGAGTGGGTGAGTGGGTGTGGGGGTGTGGGGGTGAGTGGGTGTGGGGGTGAGTGGGTGTGGGGGTGAGTGAGTGACTGAGTGGGTGAGGGGGCGATTGGGTGAGTGCGTGAGGGTGTGTGGGGGTGTCTGGGTGTTGGGGTGAGTAGGTGAGTGGGTGTGGGGGTGTGGGGGAGAGTGGGTGTGGGGTTGAGTGAAGGTGAGTGGGTGCGGGGGTGAGTGGGTGTGGGGGTGAATGGGTGAGGGGGTGAGTGGGTGAGTGGGTGAGGTGGTGTGCGGGTGAGTGGGTGAGTGGGTGAGTGGGTGTGGGGTTGAGTGGGTGAGGGGGTGAGGGGGTGAGTGGGTGTGGGGATGTGGGGGTGAGTGGGTGTTGGGGTGAGGGTGTGAGTGGGTGTGGGGGTGAGTAGGTGTGGGGGTGAGTGGGTGTGGGGGTGTGGGGGTGAGTGGGTGTGGGGGTGAGTGGGTGAGTGGGTGAGTGGGTGAGTGGGTGTGGGGGTGAGTGGTTGTGGGGGTGAGTGGTTGAGTGGGGAGGGGGTGAGTGGGTGAGTGGGTGATGGGGTGAGTGATTGTGCGGGTGAGGGGTTAAGTGGGTGAGTGGGTGTGGGGGTGTGTGGGTGTGGGGGTGAGTGGGTGAGTGGGTGTGGGGGTGAGTGAGTGTGGGGGTGTGGGGGTCATTGAGTGTGGGGGTGAGTGGGTGAGTGGGTGTGGGGGTGTGGGGGTGAGTGGGTGTGGGGGTGTGGGGGTGAGTGGGTGTGGGGGTGTGGGGGTGAGTAAGTGTGGGGGTGAGTGGGTGTGGGGGTGAGTGGGTGTGGGTGTGTGGGGATGAGTGGGTGTGGGGTTGAGTGGGTGTGGGGGTGAGGGGGCGGTTGGGTGAGTGGGTGAGGGTGTGTGGGGGTGTGTGGGTGTGGGGGTGAGTGGGTGAGTGGGTGTGGGGGTGAGTGGGTGTGGGGGTGAGTGGGTGTGGGGGTGTGGGGGTGTGGGGGTGAGTGGGTGTGGGGGTGCGTGGGTGAGTGGGTGAGTGGGTGAGTGGGTGTGTGGGTGTGGGGGTGAGTGGGTGAGTGTGTGAGGGGGTGAGGGGGTGATTGGGTGAGGGGGTGAGTGATTGTGGGGGTGAGAGGTTAAGTGGGTGAGTGGGTGTGGGGGTGTGTTGGTGTGCGGGTTAGTGGTTCAGTGTCCGTGGGGGTGAGTGGGTGTGGGGGTGAGTGATTGTGGGGGTGTGTGGGGGTGAGTGTGTGAGTGGGTGTGGGGGTTAGTGGGTGTGGGGGTGAGGGGTTGAGTGGGTGAGTGGGTGTGGGTGTGGGGGTGAGTGGGTGAGTGGATGTGGGGGTCAGTTGGTGTGGGGGTGAGTGGGTGGGGGGGTGAGTGGGTGAGGGGGTGGAGTGGTGGGGGTTGAGTGGGTGGGGGGGTGAGTGGGTGAGTGGGTGACTGGGTGAGTGGGTGGGGGGTGAGTGGGTGCGGTGGTTAGTGGGTGAGTGGGTGAGGTGGTGAGTGGGTGAGTGGGTATGGGGGTGAGTGGGTGTGGGGGCGTGGGGGTATGTGGGTGTGGGGGTGAGTGGGTGAGTGGGTGTGGGGGTGAGTGGGTGTGGGGGTGAGTGGGTGTGGGGCTGTGGGGGTGAGTGGGTGTGGGGGTGCGTGGGTGAGTGGGTGAGTGGGTGAGTGGGTGTGTGGGTGAGTGGGTGTGGGGGTGAGTGGGTGAGGGGGTGAGGGGGTGATTGGGTGAGGGGGTGAGTGATTGTGGGGGTGAGAGGTTAAGTGGGTGAGTGGGTGTGGGGGTGTGTTGGTGTGGGGGTGAGTGCTTGAGTGTCCGTGGGGGTGAGTGGGTGTGGGGGTGTGGGGGTGAGTGATTGTGGGGGTGTGTGGGGGTGAGTGTGTGAGTGGGTGTGGGGGTTAGTGGGTGTGGGGGTGAGGGATTGAGTGGGTGAGTGGGTGTGGGTGTGGGGGTGAGTGGGTGAGTGGATGTGCGGGTCAGTTGGTGTGGGGGTGAGTGGGTGGGGGGGTGAGTGGGTGAGGGGGTGAGTGGGTAAGGGGGTGAGTGGGTGAGTGGGTGGGGGTGTGAGTGGGTGGCGGGGTGGAGGGGTGGGGGGTTAGTGGGTGGGGGGGTGAGTGGGTGAGTGGGTGACTGGGTGAGTGGGTGGGGGGTGAGTGGGTGCGGTGGTTAGTGGGTGAGTGGGTGAGGTGGTGAGTGAGTGGGTGAGTGGGTGTGGGGGTGAGTGGGTGTGGGGGTGTGTGGGTGTGGGGGTGAGTGGGTGAGTGGGTGTGGGGGTGAGTGGGTGTGGGGGTGAGTGGGTGTGGGGCTGCGTGGGTGAGTGGGTGAGTGGGTGTGTGGGTGAGTGGGTGTGGGGGTGAGTGGGTGAGTGTGTGAGGGGGTGAGGGGGTGATTGGGTGAGGGGGTGAGTGATTGTGGGGGTGAGAGGTTAAGTGGGTGAGTGGGTGTGGGGGTGTGTTGGTGTGGGGGTGAGTGGTTGAGTGTCCGTGGGGGTGAGTGGGTGTGGGGGTGTGGGGGTGAGTGATTGTGGGGGTGTGTGGGGGTGAGTGTGTGAGTGGGTGTGGGGGTTAGTGGGTGTGGGGGTGAGGGGTTGAGTGGGTGAGTGGGTGTGGGTGTGGGGGTGAGTGGGTGAGTGGATGTGGGGGTCAGTTGGTGTGGGGGTGAGTGGGTGGGGGGGTGAGTGGGTGAGGGGGTGAGTGGGTAAGGGGGTGAGTGGGTGAGTGGGTGGGGGGGTGTGAGTGGGTGGGGGGGTGTGAGTGGGTGGGGGGGTGGAGGGGTGGGGGGTGAGTGGGTGGGGGGGGGGGTGAGTGGGTGAGTGGGTGACTGGGTGAGTGGGTGGGGGGTGAGTGGGTGCGGTGGTTAGTGGGTGAGTGGGTGAGGTGGTGAGTGGGTGAGTGGGTGTGGGGGTGAGTGGGTGTGGGGGTGTTGGGGTGAGTGGGTGTTGGGGTGAGTGTGTGAGTGAGCGTGAGTGGGTGTGGGGGTGAGTGAGTGTGGGGGTGTGAGGGTGTGGGGGTGAGTAGGTGTGGGGGTGAGTGGGTGAGGGGGTGAGTGGGTGAATGGGTGAGTGGGTGTGGGGTTGAGTGGGTGTGGGGGTGAGTGGGTATGGGGGTGAGTGGGTGAGTGGGTGTGGGTGTGAGGGGGTGTGGGGGTGAGGGGGTGTGGGGGTGAGTGTGTGTGGGGGTGAGTGTGTGTGGGGGTGAATGGGTGTGGGGGTGAGTGGGTGTGGGGGTGAGTGGGTGTGGGTGTGAGTGGGTGAGTGGGTGTGGGGGTTAGTGGGTGTGGTGTTGAGTGGGTGTGGGGGTGAGTGAGTGAGTGACTGAGTGGGTGAGGGGGCGATTGGGTGAGTGCGTGAGGGTGTGTGGGGGTGTCTGGGTGTGGGGGTGAGTAGGTGAGTGGGTGTGGGGGTGTGGGGGAGAGTGGGTGTGGGGTTGAGTGAAGGTGAGTGGGTGCGGGGGTGAGTGGGTGTGGGGGTGAATGGGTGAGGGGGTGAGTGGGTGAGGGGGTGTGGGGGTGAGTGGGTGAGTGGGTGAGTGGGTGTGGGGGTGAGTGGGTGAGGGGGTGAGGGGGTGAGTGGGTGTGGGGGTGAGTGGGTGTTGGGGTGAGGGTGTGGGTGGGTGTGGGGGTGAGTAGGTGTGGGGGTGAGTGGGTGTGGGGGTGTGGAGGTGAGTGGGTGTGGGGGTGAGTGGTTGAGTGGGTGAGTGGGTTAGTGGGTGAGTGGGTGAGTGGGTG
>CAUPSL010000320.1:0-10000 GCA_963514005.1 Raja brachyura
TCGCCTCTCAATCTCCTAAATTCTAGAGAGTATAAACCGAGTCTATGCAGTCTTTGTTCATAAGACAGTCCTGACATCCCAGGAATCAGTCTGGTGAACCTTCTCTGCACTCCCTCTATGGCAATAATGTCCTTCCTCAGATTAGGAGACCAAAACTGTACGCAATACTCCAGGTGTGGCCTCACCAAGACCCTGTACAACTGCAGTAGAACCTCCCTGCTCCTGTACTCAAATCCTTTTGCTATGAAAGCTAACATACCATTGGCTTTCTTCACTGCCTGCTGCACCTGCATGCCTACTTTCAATGACTGGTGTACCATGACACCCAGGTCGCGCTGCATCTCCCCTTTTCCTAATCAGCCTCCATTTAGCTTACAATGGCCTGTTTCCTTTATCATCGATACTTTTTTGCATATCTTTCATTCATTATTCTTTATCTCTCCACATCACTGTCTATATCTCTCGTTTCCCTGATCCCTGACCAGTCTGAAGAAGGGTCTCGACCCGAAACGTCGCCTATCTCCTTCGCTCCTTAGATGCTGCTGCACCCGCTGAGTTTCTCCAGCTTTTTGTGTAACCCATGTTTCAATGAGATATTGGGGCTAAAACTCTTCACAATGTTTTCTGGTGAGTGGGGGGTGGGGGGAATTACTGCAGCCTCATGGTGTCCTAGAGCAGGGAAGCAGGCCTTTCGGCCCATCTCTTCCACACTGACCACGGACGGATCCCCCATCCAAACTAGTCCCATTCTCCTGCGTTTGGCCCATGTCCCACTGAGCCTTTCCTCTCCAAGTGCCTGCGCAAGTGTCTTTCAAAATGCGGGATCTCCGGCTTCCACCCACACCCCAGGTTTGGAGGTTAATTGTTAAAGAAGGAATTGCAGATGCTGGAGAATCGAGGGTTACACAAAAAGCTGGAGAAACTCAGCGGGTGCAGCAGCATCTAAGGAGCGAAGGAGATAGGCGACGTTTCGGGTCGAGACCCTTCTTCAGACTGGTCAGGGATCAGGGAAACGAGAGATATAAACAGTGATGTGGAGAGATAAGGAACAATGAATGAAAGATATGCAAAAAAGTATCGATGATGAAGGAGGCAGGCCATTGTAAGCTGTTTGTGGTGTGAAAATGAGACTTGGGTGGGGGAGAGATAGAGAGAGAGGGAATGCCAGGGCCCGAGGGCTGAGGGAGAGGTGGGAAGGGGGAGGAGGCAGTCTGGGTTAACAGAATTGAGAAAATTCAATGTTCAAGCCCAGAGGATGCAGACTCCCCAAGCGGAATATGAGGTGCTGTTCCTCCAACTTGCGGTGTTGATCACTCTGGCCATGGAGGAGGCCCAGGACCGAGAGGTCGGATACGGAATGGGAGGGGGAGTTGAAGTGCTGAGCCTCCTCCCCTTCCCACCTCTCCCTCAGCCCTCGGGCCCTGGCATTCCCTCTCTCTCTATCTCTCCCCCACCCAAGTCTCATTTTCACACCACAAACAGCTTACAATGGCCTGTTTCCTTTATCATCGATACTTTTTTGCATATCTTTCATTCATTATTCTTTATCTCTCCACATCACCCTCTATATCTCTCGTTTCCCTGATCCCTGACCAGTCTGAAGAAGGGTCTCGACCCGAAACGTCGCCTATCTCCTTCGTCCCTTAGATGCTGCTGCACCCGCTGAGTTTCTCCAGCCTTTTGTGTAACCCTTGGAGGTTAATTGGCTTGGTGTAATTATAAATTGCTCAGGGAGATGCGGGTTTGTAGGTCAGTTGGCTTCAGTAAACGTTAAAAGCTGTCCCTAGTGTGTGTAGGGTACTGTGAGTGTGCGGGGTGATCGCTGGTCGGCCCCGACTCAATGGGCTGAAGGGCCTGTTTCCAGGATGTATCGGCAAACTAATCATAGAACTAGTGTGCGTGAATGGGTGATTGACAGTCAGCGTGAGTCGGTGGGCTGTTTCCGCGCTGTATCTCCATAAGAAACATAGAAACATAGAAACATAGAAACATAGAAATTAGGTGCAGGAGGAGGCCATTCGGCCCTTCGAGCCTGCACCGCCATTCAATATGATCATGGCTGATCATCCAACTCAGTATCCCGTACCTGCCTTCTCTCCATACCCTCTGATCCCCTTAGCCACAAGGGCCACATCTAACTCCCTCTTAAATATAGCCAATGAACTGGCCTCAACTACCCTCTGTGGCAGAGAGTTCCAGAGACCCACCACTCTCTGTGTGAAAAAATTCCTTCTCATCTCGGTCCTAAAGGATTTCCCCCTTATCCTTAAGCTGTGACCCCTTGTCCTGGACCTCCCCAACATCGGGAACAATCTTCCTGCATCTAGCCTGTCCAACCCCTTAAGAATCTTGTAAGTCTCTATAAGATCCCCTCTCAATCTCCTAAATTCTAGAGAGTATAAACCGAGTCTATGCAGTCTTTGTTCATAAGACAGTCCTGACATCCCAGGAATCAGTCTGGTGAACCTTCTCTGCACTCCCTCTATGGCAATAATGTCCTTCCTCAGGTCCAATACGTCTATTACACAGGTCTAATAGGTCTATTACGGTCTAATAACAGCAAAAAAACATACTCAAATTTTGGAAAAACGCAACCACGCCAACATTCAAAATGTGGATTTCAAACATGTCTGAAATGTTTCATCTTGAAGAAATGAGATTTCTCCTACTAGGCAGAGTAGACCAGTTCTCAAAGACTTGGTCTCCTTTTATCAACTTTTTGCAAGCACATGGTGCAACATAACATGACCTCAGAAATTAAATGGTTTAGAACCGGGTGACGGACGGGCAAAAATACGAAATAGGTCGATCTCTCCTCATCTCTCTTTACTCTACTTTCTCCTTCCATTTTTTTCAATATATTTTCATTAGAGGCCATACATATAACAAATAATATAGCAATTTTTTCCATAATGTAGTTAATACATCTTTACAAAATTATATAAATGTTAACAAAATATATATATTGGCCTCACTTATTTTTAATAGAGTGAAAAAAGTATAAAGAAAGAATAGTGAATAATTATAAGAGTATGATTATAGTTGATTAATATCAAGAAGAGAGAAATTAAAAAAAATAAAAAAAATAATAAAATTTAAAAAAATATATGGAAAAATAAAAAAAATAAAAAATAAAATAAAATAAATAAAATTAAAAAATTAAAAAAATAATAAAATTAAAAAAAAATATAAAATAAAATAAAATAAATTAAAAAAAATAAAATGAAATAAAAAAATAAATATATAAAAAAAAAAATAATAATAATAAAATATAAAAAAATAAAATTAAAAAAAAATAAAATAAAATAAAATAAAATAAAAAATAAAATAAAATAAATAAAATAAAAAAATAAAAAAATAAATAAAATTAAAAAAAAATAAAATAAAATAAAATTAAAAAAATAAATAAATAAAGAAAAAAATAAATAAATAAATAAATAAATAAAGATAATTAAATTAAAAAAAAAATAAAATAAAATAAAATAAAATAAAATAAATAAAATAAAAAAATAAAAAAAATAATAAAATTTAAAAAAATAATAAAAAGAATAAAAAAAATAAAAAAAAAAATAAAATTAAAAAAAATAAAAATAAAAATAAAATAAAATAAAAATAAAATAAAATTTAAACAACAACAACAACAACAAAAAAATACTTGTGGAAAAGAAAACAGTATACAACTTATCAATGAATGGAGCAATTTCTAATTATAATATATAGAGACAAGTATATAAATCTGAGCTTAAACCTTTTTGTTTGATCTTTCCACTGGGAACTCATTGAGTTTCAATGCCGAGCCCAGCTACCCCTTCATGTAATCAGTGAATCACTTTCTCCTTCTATTTCAATCTTTTCAGCTTCTCTTCTCTGCCCTTTATTTATTTTGCTGTCTGTTTCTGCTCGCTTGTCTATCTATTCCCACACTCTGTATTTCTTTTATCGTCCACTGTTTTATTATTAAATCAAAAAGTACGAAGTTGTACAAGAATGGAAATATGTATGTATGTATGTATTAGGTACTCAACTATTGTACTTCCTTCTAACAAAAACAAACAAAAATAACTTTGGCCGTGCAAAGGTCAACAAGGACAAAGGACATTGATTATCCCATGCACCAATTGGTGCAGTGAAACCTGTCTTGACAATGCAACACACAGATAAAGATAAGACACAACGCATCAAAGAATTTAACAGTAAACATAAACACATCCCCCCACAATGGTTCCCACTGTGGGGGAAGGCAGCAAAGTCCAGTCCCCTCCCCAGTTCACCATGAGTCTGAAGAAGGGTCTCGACCCGAAACGTCGCCTATCTCCTTCGCCCCTTAGATGCTGCTGCACCCGCTGAGTTTCTCCAGCTTTTTGTGCAACCCCCAGTTCACCATAGTCGGGTCTATTGAGGCCTCCGCAGTCGACGCTACGGCAGCCCGATGCTTCCGACAGGTATGTTACAAAACTTACCTTGAGCAGCGCTGCAGTTCTGCCGCTCCCCGTGTGCGCGACTTTGGCGCCTTTCAGAGGGGGGCAGGCTTAAAGTGCCGTTTTTCCACAGACCTGGATAATCAATGAATGTCGGGTGATTTTGTTGCGGAAGAAAAATCGCTCCGACATTTCATCAATGAAGGTATTTTTAAATTACTCTAAATTATTTATTAACTAGAGTAATTTAAAAATCACCTTCAAAAGCCGTGAGCGCAGACAACCGGAAGGATTTTGCGTAGGGGAGAAAAAAAGGTAAATAGTTTATTTTAATATTAAAAGTTGGTTTTTCGAGAGGCTTTAATAATATTTTCATGTTGCGAAATGGGGTCCAAAAAATGTATGAACCAACAGTATTTTTCCTCCCGACTTCACCGCTAACCGCAACGTTCCAATCCACCGCATTCCACTAAAACCCACTCGCTAGTTGATTTAAATGGCCATTAATTTACAGGAATTAAACACTAAATTCCTTCCATTTGGCCCAGAAATTCATGAAAATGAGATTTAAAAATGATGTTATATTGTGGATTATTGTGTGAATGTTATTTGGACACTTAGGCAATTTAAAAAAAAGTTTATCTTTTCTTAATAAATGGATAGATGTTTAGATCTACTCATTGAATTTTGTAATTAGCTACAATTAAATAACTAACTAATTATATGCTTTAATTTCAGGTCATCCAAGTAAGATTGTTTCATATTTGTTTCAGAATGCCTCAATCTATAATAACTGAAAATTTCATTGAGTTCTCTTAATTTTTAAGAAAGTTATGGGTTTTTAACTGTTCCAGATCACAGCTTTTGAGTTAAGTCAATTGAAAGGCAATGGGGAACAAGATGCTAATTTCCGAGTATGAAAATAGTCATAACTTTCTTAATACTGAAGATATGAAAGTGAATTAGGTGTCAAATTAAACTTATTTTTATGCTTTATCTGATGGGATAAATTGCAGACTTGATTTTTTAAATCTCAAAATGTTGTAACATTGCTACTTCAGGCCCTCTCGCTGGATGATGAACTTCTGGCGTTCGGTGAACATTCTCAGCGGGTTGGGGTGTCAGGAGCGGCTGCTTCCTCCCCGAAGATAGGGGGTGCTGTGGATGATGAAGTAGATTTTAAAAGTCTACAGAGAGATTTGGGCCATTTGGAAGAGTGGGCTGAAAGATGGCAGATGGAGTTTAATGCTGATAAGTGTGAGGTGCTACATCTTGGCAGGACAAATCAAAATAGGACGTGGATGGTAAATGGTAGGGAATTGAGGAATGTTGTGGAACAGAGGGATCTAGGAATAACTGTGCATAGTTCCCTGAAGGTGGAATCGCATGTAGATAGGGTGGTAAAGAAAGCTTTTGGTGTGCTGGCCTTTATAAATCAGAGCATTGAATATAGGAGTAGGGAAGTAATGTTAAAATTGTACAAGGCATTGGTAAGACCAATTCTGGAGTATAGTGTACAATTTTGGTCGCCTAATTATAGGAAGGATGTCAACAAAATAGAGAGAGTACTAGAATGTTACAGAGAAAGGTTGAACAAGTTAGGTCTTTATTCTTTGGAGTGCAGAAGGTTAAGGGGGGACTAGATTGACGTCTTTAAAACGATGAAAGGAATAGACAGAGTTGACGTGGATAAGCTTTTCCCATTGAGGGTAGGAAAGATTCAAACAAGAGGGCATGACATGAGAATTAAGGGACAGAAGTTTAGGGGTAACACGAGGGGGAACTTTTTTACTCAGAGAGTGGTGGCTGTGTGGAATAATCTTCCTGCAGAAGTGGTGGAGGCAGGATCGATTTTAACATTTAAAAGTAAAGTGGAAAGGTATATGGACAGGAAGGGAATGGAGGGGTATGGTCTGAGTGCAGGTAGATGGGACTAGGGGAAAATAAATGGTCGGCACGGACTGGAAGGGCCGAGAAGGCCTGTTTCCGTGCTGTAATTGTTATATGGTTATATGGTTATTATAAGCTGTCCTTGGTGTGTGTAAGGTAGTGTGAGTGTGCGGGGTGATCGCTGGCCGGCGCAGACTCAATGGGCTGAAGGGCCTGTTTCCAGGATGTATCGCCAAACTAAACATAGAACTAGTGCGTGAATGGGTGATTGACAGTCAACGTGACTCGGTTGGCTGTTTCCGCGCTGTATCTCTACAGGGAGGTCACGAACCATGACCCGTACTGTCGCCAACTGGAGGGCACGCGATGAACTGCAGGTAAGTACTTCCATTGATTCTAGCGAGCCGTGCCCGTTAAAAACCTGCCGAAATGGTCAATATTTGCGCTGTAACTAATTTACGGGAATCGGGGCAAGCGTGAGAGACATTTATCCTTCTTCAGAATCCCAAAATGAGGAGAAATGGCCGGAGAGAGAAGCGGCAGCTGAAGGAACAACGACAGCTAAAGTGGTTGGCTAACATTGGCCGTGTAAAGGTCAACAAGGACAAAGGACATCTATTATCCCATACGCCAATTGGTGCAGTGAAATCTGTCTTGCCAATGCAACACACAGATAAAGATAAGACACAACGCATCAAAGAATTTAACAGTAAACATAAACACATCCCCCCACAATGGTTCCCACTGTGGGGGAAGGCAGCAAAGTCCAGTCCCCTCCCCAGTTCACCATGAGTCTGAAGAAGGGTCTCGACCTGAAACGTCGCCTATCTCCTTCGCCCCTTAGATGCTGCTGCACCCGCTGAGTTTCTCCAGCTTTTTGTGTCACCCCCAGTTCACCATAGTCGGGTCTATTGAAGCCTCCGCAGTCGCCTCTACGGCAGCCCGATGCTTCAGGCCCTCTTGCTGGATGATGAAGCTCTGGCGTTGGGTGAACACTCTCAGCGGGTTGGGGTGTCAGGAGCGGCCGCTTCCTCCCCAAAGATAGGGGGTGCTGTGGATGATGAAGTAGATTTTCAAAGTCTACAGAGAGATTTGGGCCATTTGGAAGAGTGGGCTGAAAGATGGCAGATGGAGTTTAATGCTGATAAGTGTGAGGTGCTACATCTTGGCAGGACAAATCAAAATAGGACGTACATGGTAAATGGTAGGGAATTGAGGAATGCTGTGGAACAGAGGGATCTAGGAATAACGGTGCATAGTTCCCTGAGGGTGGAATCGCATGTAGATAGGGTGGTAAAGAAAGCTTTTGGTGTGCTGTGCTTTATAAATCAGAGCATTGAATATAGGAGTAGGGAAGTAATGTTAAAATTGTACAAGGCATTGGTGAGACCAATTCTGGAGTATGGAGTACAATTTTGGTCGTCTAATTATAGGAAGGATGTCAACAAAATAGAGAGAGTACAGAGGAGATTTACTAGAATGTTCCCTGGGTTCCAGCAACTAAGTTACAGAGAAAGGTTGAACAAGTTAGGTCTTTATTTTTGGAGCGCAGAAGGTTAAGGGGGGACTTGATTGAGGTCTTTAAAATGATGAAAGGGATAGACAGAGTCGACGTGGATAAGCTTTTCCCATTGAGGGTAGGGAAGATTCAAACAAGAGGGCATGACATGAGAATTAAGGGACAGAAGTTTAGGGGTAACATGAGGGGGAACTTCTTTACTCAGAGAGTGGTGGCTGTGTGGAATGATGTTCCTGCAGAAGTGGTGGAGGCAGAATCGATTTTAACATTTAAAAGTAAAGTGGATAGTTATATGGACGGGAAGGGAATGGAGGGGTATGGTCTGAGTGCAGGCAGATGGGACTAGGGGAAAATAAATGGTCGGCACGGAATGGAAGGGCCGAGAATGCCTGTTTCCGTGCTGTAATTGTTATATGGTTATGATATGGTTAAGATCGCGGCTCCCGAAGGGGCGAGGAAGGGGCGAAGATACGTCCCGGAGAAAGGCCGCATCTCCGACCAGGTAGGGACTGAGAAAAAATAGTTTCCTCCTTTCCCCATCCCCACCCCACCCCGCAGATAAAAATCCTAGAAGACCTCCAAAACAAACTCTGGTAACTAACTAAAAATAATAAAAAGGGTGAAAAGACTAACAGCTGCTGGCAGGGCAGCCGTACTCAACGGCGATCCTGACTTAAGATATCAAGACTGAAAATATTAGGAATGATCACTCCATTTCATCAACAGTAAGGCATTTTCTTGATTCCTTTGGTATCTAATAATTTTGCTTCAGAAGCGTTTTCTTGCTTTTGCATGTAAAAACCCAATTGAGAAGCATGGGCGATTTAATTTTTTACAGCCTTTAATTTACCACTTCTGAAACTTTTTAGATACCAATCCAGAAAAAAACACAAATAACGCCTTGCTGTTGATGAAATGCGGTGAGCCAACGCGACAATTCCCAACATTTTCAATCTTGATACCCGCACGGCCAATGATCGCCAACCACTTCAGCTGTTGTTGTCCCTTCAGCTCTCGCTTCTCTCCACCATTATTTCTCCTCACTTTGGGAATTCTGAAGTTGGATAAATGTCTCTCACGGTTACCCCGATTTCCATAATTAGTTACAGCGCAAAAAATGACAATCTCGGCGTTTTTTAACAGGTGACAAAGTACGTGTTTCGTGTATTAACAGTGTTTGCCGTAGGCGGTCTTGTCCTCCACATGGATTGAGCTGCTCCGTGCGTCACGCCCTTTGACCCGATGACCTTACGTGCAAACTGCCCATGAAGGGTCTCGACCCGAAACGTCGCCTATCTCCTTCGCTCCTTAGATGCTGCTGCACCCGCTGAGTTTCTCCAGCTTTTTGTGTAACCCTCCCCATAGGGAGGCTGTACGGCAGTCGAGGTCATAACCCATGACCCATACTGTGGCCGTGCGACACCTTCTGGAGTACAAGCGGTGAACGTCGGATAAGCACTTACTCTAGTTGCTGGTCGAGCAGGCCCATCTTCAGTCCCAGCATCCGGACTCCAAGCTGACTGGTTCCACACTCACAGACCCCCGGATCATTTTTCCCCCGTCTTGGGATCATGGGGGTCGGAGGAGTGAATCACCCCATGTGTCAAATCTGACACCTGACACCCCAAATCTGAGGAAGGACATCCAAATCTGAGGAAGGACATTATTGCCATAGAGGGAGTGCAGCGAAGGTTCACCAGACTGATTCCTGGGATGTCAGGACTGTCTTATGAACAAAGACTGCACAGACTCGGTTTATACTCTCTAGAATTTAGGAGATTGAGAGGGGATCTTATAGAAACTTACAAGATTCTTAAGGGGTTGGACAGGCTAGATGCAGGAAGATTATTCCCGATGTTGGGGAGGTCCAGGACAAGGGGTCACAGCTTAAGGATAAGGGGGAAATCCTTTAGGACCGCGATAAAAAGGAATTTTTTCACACAGAGAGTGGTGGGTCTCTGGAACTCTCTGCCACAGAGGGTAGTTGAGCCCAGTTCATTGGCTATATTTAAGAGGGAGTTAGATGTGGCCCTTGTGGCTAAGGGGATCAGAGGGTATGGAGAGAAGGCAGGTACGGGATACTGAGTTGGATGATCAGCCATGATCATATTGAATGGCGGTGCAGGCTCGAAGGGCCGAATGGCCTACTCCTGCACCTAATTTCTATGTTACT
>CAUPSL010000320.1:15000-57500 GCA_963514005.1 Raja brachyura
ATCATAAAATATATGAACATTGGATGGTCAGCCATGATCATATTGAATGGCGGTGCAGGCTCGAAGGGCCGAATGGCCTACTCCTGCACCTATTTTCTATGTTTCTGTCTATGTTTATATCCCCTCATCCTTCTAAACTCCACCGGATACAAGCATAGTATTTTCTATATTTGCTGATATGAGAGTCCCAGATTCCCGCCATCCCAAGTATCAATCGCGTGAACCTACACTGCACTTCCTCAATCACAAGGATGTCCTTCCACAAATTAGGAGACCAAAACTGTACACAATGCTTCAGATATGATTTTTACCAGAGCCCTATACAACTGCAGAAGAACCTCTTTCCACAAATACTCAAATCATCTTGTTATAAAGGCCATCATTCCATTAGCGTTACTCACTGCCTGCTGTACCTGCACGCCAACTTTCAGTGACTGGTGTACAAGGACACCCAGGTCTCGCTGTACCTCCCCCTTACCTAACCTAACGCGTTGAGATAATAATCTCCCCCCTTGTTTTTGCCGCCAAAGTGGATAGCTTCACGTTTATCTATCTAATACCGCATCTGCCCACTCACTCAACGTGTTCAGGTCACCCTGCATCCTCCTAACATCCTCTTCGCAGTTCTCACTGCCACCCAGCTTTGTGTCATCCGCAAACTTGCTAGTGTCGCTCCTAATTCCCTCTTCCAAGTCATTAATATATGTGATAAACAGTTGCAACCCCCACACCGAACCCTGCAGCACTCCACTCGCCACTGCCTGCCTTTATGAAAATTACCCGTTTACTCCTACTCTTTGCTTCCGGTCTGCCAACCAATTTTCCATCCACGTCAACACCCTACCCCCAATACCATGTGCTCTAATTTTTAGTCACCAATATCCCGTGTGGGATTTTATCGACGGCTTTCTGTAAGTCTAGATAGACTACATCCACTGGCTCCCCTTCAAACATTTTACTTGTCACATCCTCAAAAAATTCCAGAAGATTAGTCAAGCATGATTTCCCTTTCATAAATCCATGTTGACTTGGACTAATCCTTGTACTGCTATTCAAATGCCCCATTATTGCCTCTTTAATAATATACTCCAGCATATTTGCCACCAGCGAAGTCAGGCTAACTGGTCTGTAATTCCTCCATTTCAATCTCGCTCCTTTCTTGAAATGTAGGATAACATTAGCTGTCCCCCAATCCACAGGAACTGATCCTGAATCTATTGAACATTGCAAAATGATCACTAATGCGTCCACTATTTCTCGAGCCGCCTCCTTGAGGAACTTGAAATGCAGACCTTCTGGTCCAGGGGATTTATCTTCCTTCAGTCCCATTAGCCTACGCAATACTACTTCTCGCCTAATGAAATTTTAGTTCAATTCCTCTACCCTCTCAGATCTTCTGTGCTCCAGTACATCTGGTAGATTGTTTGTGTCTTCCTTAGTGAAGACAGATCCGAAGTACCTGTTCAACTCATCTGCAATCTCCTTGTTGCCCGTAATAATTTCACCCGTGCCCGCTCCACGAGGCCGCAGTATGGACGGAGATACGATACGGAAAAAAAAAGTAGCATCGCCGTCGAGGGAAGCGATAAAACGTTTCCCCCAACCCCCGTAACCACCCCCTCTCCACCCCCACATAATACAAATCCAAAGATACATTAAAACACACACAAAATAACAGGACGACGCAGGCTGCTTACGGGGCTGCATACACGGCGCCACCCAGTGAATCACAGCGTGATTTCAACAAATTATTTTACTAAGAGGTCTGGCATAGTTCACATATTCTTGAACAGTTGCGAATCTTGTAACATGATCAGAATCAGGGCAACACCGGTTAACACTTTCAGTTATAAAACTTGAATTTTCCTGCTCACTTACCAGGGACTCCAACGGCAGCAATGGCCACGTACAGGAATTTCTCCACATCGAAATATTCCCAAAGCTTTTGCCCCATTTATTCTGCCCAGCGAGGTGTCACCGTAAGCGAGCGGTAATCTCGGAATGAAATGCTGGGGCAGGGGAGAGACACTTTATGCCATGTTCCGTCTCCATAGGGACAGTGACGATTCATCAGAATTAAGAAAAATAGAGATTTCGAAATTATTCCAAAACAGATGACTTCATTCAAATGAAACCCCGCTGAGTGAGAGAGGATTAGATTTATTTAGGGAATTGATTGAGAAACTCCAAAGACTCGGAATTGTGGCGACATTGACGGTTGGAAATTGGGAGCGGCATTGTTCCAGAAAAGGGGATATTGTTTCAAACCACATCAGATCCAACTCTGCATCTCATAGACCAGAGACCATGGACAATAGGGGCAGGATTAGGCTATTCGGCCCATTGAATCATCACGGCCATTCAATGCCATCATGGCTGATAGCCCACAATCAGTATCCCGTTCCTTCTTCCTCCCCATATCCCCTGACTCAACTATCTTTAAAAGCCCTATCTTGTTCTCCCCATTTTTTTTTTTTTTCATTATTCATTTTTATTAATTACAGGTAAATGTACAAAAAATATAACCAGCGGCATATGACATGATACACTTATTGTACAGTTTCAATTTTGATTTTATCGAAAGTTGAGAGAAAAGCAGAAAGACAAAGCAAGAGGGAGGAAAAGTGGAATGTGGAAGGATAGAACCGCTAAACTATCAAAGAGGTGTCGCCAAAGAGTGAGTGAGTAAAATAAATAAGGAAGATGTAGAGAAATAAAAATACACAAACAGAAATAAAATAAAAGGTGGTGATATCCCTGCCTCGTATCCCTCCCCACCCATCACCCAACCCGTGATTAGATTTCTCCAAAATTGTGTTGCACCATGCGATCCTTTTAATACATCAACGAATGGTGTCCATGTCTTCGAAAAATGCACTGGTTTTTTCCTCTGACAAGTTCAATATCTTCAAGATGTAGCGTCCCAGACATGACTGTAATCCGCATTTTAAGAGTAGGGACAGATGTATGTTTCCAAAATTTGAGTATTAGTGTTTTCGCCGTTATCAGACCATAATTGGGGAAACGTCTTTGAAATATTTATCGCTCAGAGCGGGCTTCTGATATTCCTAGAATTATCAATTGCGTCTCGGGGTCCAATTTTGTTTTTAGTGTTTTTGAAAACATTTCAAAAATTCCTCTCCAAAAATGTTGTCATGTCATGCAAGAGGCGAAGGAATGTGTTATAGTTGCTTCTTGAAGGAGACATTTGTCACAGATAGGAGATACGTTGGGAAATATCTTATTCCGTTTAGGCATTGAATAGTGGATTCTATAGAGTATTTTCATTTGATTTTAACGTATGTCGAACGTTAATCGAACAACTGTGTATATATACAAGGATTTCTTCCCATCTATCTTTTAGAATTTTTAGGCCCTGTTCCTCTTCCTAGTCTCTTCTAATTGCTTCTGACGATGGGATTTCTATATTTAGAAGGGTGATGTACAAATATGATGTTAAGTTGTTTGACTCTGAATTTCCCTTCATGCCTTTGACTAGTGCATCTGGTTACACAGTTTGGTAGTCTTGGGTATATGTTTTCAGATATTCTCGAATTTGAAGATATCTGAAATAGTGATTACCTTTCAGGTGATATTTCCACTATCATTCTTGAAATGCGAGAAGAGTTTCCATCTCGTAAAGATCTTCAATGTGTTTTTATTCCTAGTCTTTCCCAATATGTAAACGTTTTATTTGATCATGGTGAATTGATCATGGGAAACAAGGACATGGCATAGCAATTGAATGACTACTTTGGTTCTGTTTCCTCTAAGGAAGACATAAATAATCTGCCGGAAAAGGCAAGGGACGGGGGTTCAAATGAGATGGAGGAACTGGGTGAAATGCAGGTTAGCCGGGAAGTGGTGTTAAGTAAATTGATGGGATTAAAGGCCGATAAATCCCCAGGGCCAGATAGGATGCATCCCAGGGTACTTAAGGAAGTAGCCCCATAAATAGTGGATGCATTAGAGATCATTTTTCAATACTCTTTAAATTCTGGAATAGTTCCTGAGGATTGGAGGGTAGCTAATGCAACCCCACTTTTGAAAAAGGGAGGGAGAGAGAAAACGGGGAATTACAGACCAGTTAGTCTAACATCGGTAGTGGGGAAACTGCTAGAGTCAGTTACGAAAAATGGGATAGCAGCACATTTGGAAAGTGGTGAAAACATTGGACAAAATCAACATGGATTTATGAAAGGTAAGTCATGTCTGACGAATCTTGTAGAACTTTTCCAGGATGTAACTAATAGAGTGGATACAGGAGAACCAGTGGATGCGTTATATCTGGACGTTATTTCTGGCTTTCGAAAAGATGCCACACAAGACATTACATACCAACTTGAAGCACACGGTATTGGGGTTTCAATATTGATGTGAATAGAGAACTGGCCGGCAGACAGGACGCAAAGAGTAGGAGTAAACGGGTCATTTTCAGAAAGGCAGGCAGTGACTAGTGGGGTACCGCAAGGCTCAGTGCTGGAAGCTCAGCTATTTACAATACATATTAATGATTTGAAATAGGGAATTGAATGCAATATCTCCAAGTTTGCGGATGACACGAAGCTGGGGGGGCTTCAGCTGTGAGGAGGATGCGAGGAGGCAGTAAGATGACTTGGATAGGCTGGATGAGTGGGCAAATGCATGGCAGATGCAGTATATTGTGGATAAATGTGAGGTTATCCACTTTGGTGGCAAAAAACATGAAAATAGACTATTCTCTGAATGGAGGTCGATTAGGAAAAGGGGAGATGCAACGAGACCTCGGTGTCATGGTACAGCAGTCATTGAAAGTAGACATACAGGTGCAGCAGGCATTGATGGCAGCAAATGGTATGTTAGCATTCACAGCAAAAGGATTTCGGTGTAGGAGCAGGGAGGTTCTACTGCAGTTGTACAGGGTCTTGGTGAGACCACAGCTGGAGTATTACGTACAGTTTTGATCTCCAAATCTGAGGAAAGACATTCTTGCCTTAGCGGGAGCACAGAGAGTGTTCACCTGACTGATTCCTGTGATGTCAGGACTTCCATGTGAAGAAAAACTGGATAGACTCGGCTTGTACTGGATAGAATTTAGAAGATGGAGGGATGATCGTATTGAAACTTACACAATTCTTAAGAGGTTGGACAGGCTAGATGCAGGATTATTGTTTGGATGTTAGGGAAGTCCAGAACAATGGTTAAAGAGTGTAAGGAAAAGGGGGAAATATTTTCGCATCGAGATGAGAAAACCATTTTTCACACAGAGAGTGGTGAATCTGTGGAATTCTCAGGCACAGAAGGTGGTTGAGGCCAGTTCATTGGATATATTTAAGAGGGAGTTGGATGTGGCCCTTGTGGCGAGAGGGAGCAGGGGGTATGGAGAAAAGGCAGGTCCGGGATACTGAGTTGGATGATCAGCCATGATCACATTGAATGGCGGTGCAGGCTCGAAGGGCCGAATGGTCTACTCCTCCACCAATTTTCTATGTTTCTATGTTTATCTATAATAGTATAATCTGCAGTATAATGTGGATAAATGTGAGGTTATCCACTTTGGTGGCAAAAACATTAGGGTAGACTATTATCTGAATGGTGGCAGATTAGGAAAGGGGGAGATGCAACGAGACCTGGGTATCATGGTACACCAGTCATTGAAAGTAGGCATGCAGGTGCAGCAGCAGTGAAGAAAGCAAATGGTATGTTAGCATTCATAGCGAAAGGATTTGAGTATAGGAGCAGGGAGGTTCTACTGCAGTTGTACAGGGTTTTGGTGAGGCCACACCTGGAGTATTGCGTGCAGTTTTGGTCTCCAAATCTGAGGAAAGACATCCTTGCCATAGAGGGGGTACAGAGAAGATTCACCAGACTGATTCCTGGGATGTCAGGACTTTCATATGAGGAAAGATTGGATAGACTCGGCTTGTACTCGATGGAATTTAGAAGATTGAGGGGGGATCTTATAGAAACTTACAAAATTCTTAAGGGGTTGGACAAGCTAGATGCTGGAAGATTGTTCCCGATGTTCGGGGAGTCCAGAACAAGGGGTCACAGTCTAAGGATAAGGGGGAATTCCTTTAGGACCGAAATGAGGAAAACATTCTTTACACAGAGAGTGGTGAGTCTCTGGAATTCTCTGCCACAGAAGGTAGTTGAGGCCAGTTCATTGGCTATATTTAAGAGGGCGTTAGATGTGGCACTTGTGGCTAAAGGGATCAGGGGGTATCTAGAGAAGGCAGGTACGGGATACTGAGTTGGATGATCAGCCATGATCACATTGAATGGCGGTGCAGGCTCGAAGGGCCGAATGGCCTACTCCTGCACCTATTTTCTATGTTTCTATGTTTCTATAGATGGCTTGAACAAAGGCTTATTGGCTATTGGTAAAAGAAGACATCAATGTCTTCGTTTAAAAGATGATTTTACTTGTCTCCCGATTCGCAGAGTGCTGTGAATAATCGGATTTTTATCATACAGCGTGTTCTTCAAATTTGTTGGAGAGAGAAGAATCGCGTCTCTGTTAAAAGGCGAATAATCCTCTCTCTCCATTATTTAAAAGTCTACCTGTTGACCTGAATTGTCCAGCCAGTAGATTACATTGTTAATACTCGTTGCCCGGTAAAAGTATGAGAAGTTGGAGAGAGCCAATCCACACGTTTCTTTGGGTTAAATAGTTGCCGTTTATGAATTAGATGTGTTTTATAATCCCAAATAAAGTTTGTAATCAGAGAATCAAGTTTTTTGAAAACAAATTTAGGAAGATATATCGGCATTGATTGGAATAAATACAATACAGGAAGGAAGATCATCTTTAAAGCATTTTTTCTGCCTATTAGAGACATCGGGAGTACTTTCCAGAATTGAATAAGAGCGTTTAGTTTAGTAACAGAAGGCGGGAAGTTTACGTTGAATAGGGAGGTGAATTTTCTGGTTACCTGAACACCCAGATATTTGAATTTTTCCGGAGCAATTCTGAAAGGGAATTTTAGAAGGTGTGTCGGCCCTTCAGGTTTTATTGACATAAGTTCTCGTTTGTTCCAGTTAATTCTCTATCATGAAAAGGAGCCGACTTCTTCTACAAGATGTAATATAATTGGAATAATAATATTTCAGAATTGGTGATATATAGTAATACATCTTCTACATATAATAATATTTTATTATTGGAGTATTTCGAATTATAGTCGTGAATGTTCGGATGTGCTCTTAAACTTTCCGCTAGAGGTTCACTCGCAAGGGCAAATAGGGATGATCATGCACATCCTGGATAACTAAAAGTTAGGAGAGAGTAATATGGTTAGTCAGTATTCTGGCAGTCGGCTTATCATATTACATTTTAATCTATGAGATAAAAGTTTCTCCCAACTGAATTTTTTGCAGCACTGTGAAAAGATATTTCCTTGCTACTTGGTCAAATTCGTTTTCTGCATCTAATGAAATAATTGATATATCTTAGTTCTGTGTGAGTACATTATGTTGAAAAGGTATCTCAAATTATTAACCGAATGTGTATAAATCCCGTTTGATCCGTGTGTATTAATTTCTTAACGTATTTACTTAACCGGCAAAGTTTTCACTAATATTTTCTGATCTGTATTTAACAGAGCGATTTCTCTGTCTGATCCCGGGTCCTCTAGATCTTTATCTTTTTTGGGTATAAGTGTAATCGTTGATTCAGCTAGTGTTTGTGGTAATGTCTGTTCTTTAAATGTTTATGCATAAAGATTGTTTAAACGCGGGGAAATTACCTCATAAAATCTTTTATAAAATTCGTAACTAAACCCATCTGGTCCTGGTGTTTTGCCGTTCTTCAGTGACTTGATTGGCTCTTCTATTTCTTTAATTGAAGTCTGTGCTTCTAATTCCTCTTGTTCCAACGGATTAAGTGTTGGAAGTTTGTTGTTATCAAGAACGTTTGCAATGTTTCTACTTTCTTTCGATCTTTTGGATGTATATGCATTTTCATAAAATTGGGCAAACCTTTCATTCATGTATTTTGGAAGCGTTAACAATTCACCTTTATCGGATTTGATTTTTTGGATAGTATGGTCCTTTTCGAATGTTGTCAACTGGCGTGCAAAACGGTGTGTGTGGTTTATCGCCAAATTCGAAATTTTCCTCTTTTGTAATTTGAAATAATCTGATAACTCTTGCAGATAGAATTTGATTTAACTTAAATTGTAATACTGCTATCTTATTATGTTTATCTATAGTCAGATCTATCGCGCTTTATGTCAATTTGTCTGACCTGTTCTTCTAATTGCAATTGTTCCATCCTATTATTTTTGTTTTAATATGCTTAATATGAAATTGATAGAAACTCGGATAAAAGCCTTAAAATATTCCCATAACAACGAGGGCGAAGTACCTGTTGTATCATTGGTCTCAAAATATATTTCCATCTGTTGTTTTCAATATTTACAACAATCCGGATTATTTAGTATTTGAGGGCTAAACCTCCTGACCGACGTTTTATTAAACATACCTAGTTTTAAGGAGAAGGGCAGCGGGGAATGATCGGAAATAGTACTATTGGGATATTTGGGATTAATTGTGAAAGTTATTAATTTCGTGTCCACTAGAAAACAGTCAATACGTGTTTAGGTTTTATGTACTGATGAGTGGAAGGAGTATTCTCTTCCGGATGGGTTAACAATCCTCCACATGTCTGGTATATTTGTAATTCTTATATACGTATTTAAGTGTTTCCTGGATTTTTATTTTGTATTATATCGCTTTTGTTGTACAGATTTATTCAGAACGCAATTGAGATCCACCCAATTATCAAGTTTTCCTGGATGGAGTCTGAAATTTAATTCAAGATTTCATTAAAAAGGTGTGGGTTGTCAATGTAAGGAGCATAGATATTTACCTCAGTGAGTGGGGTCGAGTATATCTTACGAGAAACTATGACATATCTACCATATTTGTCTGCAATGGTGTTTTTATGTTTCAATGGTATGCCCTTACGGATTATAATTGCAGATTTGGAGAGATAGGAGGAGTGATGTATTTGACCAATGCAATTAGCCTTCAGCCTGGTCTGAGTTTGAACTTTAAGATGTGTTTCTTGTACAAATATTATATCAGCATTAATTGATTTTAATTGGGCCAGAAACTTACCCCTTATATTTGGCTCGTCAGCGCCCCTAATATCCCAGCCACAAAACGCAAATCCTCCAGTTTTCTTCAGAGTGTCGTCTTGCATTACAGCTTACATGGATTCCCTTGTTTCAGATGGTGCAACACAATAACTCAACCTTCTGGGTGTTGGGTGGCTACTCCCAATTTCGGAACTCTGATGGTATATCCCAAAGAAAGGTGCCCTGGAAGGAAAAGCGAAAACTATGCTAAATTACATGAATGATACAAAAAAGTAGTATTTGAGTATGCTGTGTGAAACCACCCACTGATGGGAAAATTCATGTGATGTTCCGTAGCTGTAAATCTCATTTAGCTCCGTCCCTTACAAACTAATATTATAGAAAGAAAACAGGCCAGAACCGGATATAACATGCACCGAAAGAAAAAAAGAGAACGTGTACTGTAAGTAGTGCATCATTTAGGCTGACTAAGTAGGTATTTACTATGTAAATACTGTATGTAAACTAAAAAAAAACATTGTTTTTGCTTATTAATAATTGTGTTTTAAACAATATCAAAGACTAGGACATTATCAATAAATTCCTCTTAGAGGATTACATTTCTTAACTGGGTTTGTGTGGGTATTTACTATTTAAATACCAGATTTTAATTAACAACCTCATGAAAGTCATCTGGTTGGAAGGGGTTAACTGAAAGCTGAGACAATGTCCTGGCTGCCTGCCAGGCAAGTCTTGTAAGCTTGGGTGATTCTCCCACGCTCTGTCTTTGAACAGAGTCTCTGAAAGCAGCTCCCCACAAATCGATTATTCATATCTATCTATAATACTAAAGGTCTGATCTTGACCGCTTTTGGCTCGCTGCGCTGTGATTTCCGAGAGAACGCCGCCACCTACGGCCGTCATTTTTGGCCACCTCGCTCAGAGACCCCGTCCGCCTTCCTGGACCAGAGGGAGCATCCGATCGATGAAAAATCAGAGATATATCAATGTTTAAAAAAAAATGATGTTCACCCTGCTGCCACTGCTGGTGGGAGGGGGGAGAGCCAGAGGGATACATCTCTCTGAGCACTGAATAACACGGAACACATTGCTGCTCAACTGTCAGTGCCCTTAATGTGGTTTGAAAATGAAAATATGGTTGGTTTGAAAAAAAAAGGCACTGTCTGCAAATGGTTGTTTGTGGTTTTGGGTTCAAGAAAAGAGGCACTACTGCAATTGTGGTTTCAGTGTTTGGGTTCGAGTTGAATGGCACAAGTGCAAATGGTGGTTTGGCTGCTTTGAGTTGAAGTTAAATGGCACTAGTGCAAATGGTGGTCTGGGTGCTTTGGATTGAAGTTAAAAGGCACTGCTGCAAATGGTGGTTTGATATGCTTTAGGTTGAAGTTAAAAGATACCACTGCAAATCGTGGTTTGGAAACTTTTGATTGAAGTTAAAAGGCACTACTGGAAATGTTGGGTTGGGTGCATTGGGTTGAAGTTAGAAGGCGCTGCTGCAAATGGTGGTTTGGGTGCTTTGGTTGAAGTAAAAAAAGCACCCCTGCAAATGGTGAGTTGGGTGCTTTGGGTTGACGTTGAAATGCTCTACTGCAAATGGTGGTTTGGGTACGTTGGGTTGAAGTTCAAACGCACTACTGCAAATGGTGGTTTGGCTGCTTTGGGTTGAAGATAAAAGGCACCACAGCAAGTGGTGGTTTGGGTGCTTTGGGTTGGTTAAATGGCACTACTGCAAACGGTGGTTTGGGTGCTTTTGGTTGAAATTAAAAGACGCGACTGCAAAAGGTTGTGGCTTGGGTGCTTTGGTATGAAGTAAAAAGGCACCACTGCATATGGCGTTTTGCATGCTTTGGGTTGAAGTTAAAATGCACTACTGCAAATAGTGATTTGGTTTCTTTGGGTTGACTATAAAAGACACTACTGCAAATGGTGGTTGTGGGTGCTTTGGGTTGAAGTTAAAAGGCACTACAGCAATTGGTGGTCTGTGTGCTTTGGTTGTAGGTAAAATATGCTACTGCAAACTGTGGTTTGGGTGCTTTGTGTTGAAGTTAAAAGGCACTACTGCATATGGTACGGTGGATGCTTTGATTTGAAGTTAAAAGGCGCTACTGCAAATGGTGGTTTGGGAGCTTTGGGTTGAAGTTAAAGATACTACTGCAACTGGTAGTTTGGGTGCTTTGGGTTGAAGTTAAAAGGCACTGCTGCAAATTATGGTTTGGGTGCTTTGGGTTACAGTTAAAAGACACTACTGCCAATGGTGGTTTGGTTGCCTTGCGTTGAAGTTAAAAAGGCACTACTGCAAATGGTGGTTAGGGTCCTTTGGATTGAAGTAAAAAAGGGCACTACTGAAAATGGTGGTTTGGGTGCTTTGGGTTGAGGTTAAAAGGCACTACCGCAAATGGTGGTTTAGATGCTTTGCGCTGAAGTTCAAAGGCCTTACTGCAAATGGCGGTCTTGGTACTTTGGGTTGAAGTTAAAAGGCACTACTGCAAGTGACGGTTTGGATACTTTGGTTTGAAGTTAAAAGGCACTACTCCAAATGGCGGTTTGGGTGCATTTGGTTGAAGTTAAAGAGCACTACTGCAAATGGTGGTTTGGGTGGTTTGGGTGGTTTGGGATGAAGTAAAACGGCACTACAGCAAATGGATGTTTGGGTGCTGTGGGTTGAAGTTAAAAGGCACTGCTGCAAATGGCGGTTTCAGCGCTTTGGGTTGAAGTTAAAAGGTACTGCTGCAAATGGCGGTTTGCGTGCTTTGGGTTTAATTTAAAATACACTACTGGCAATGGTGCTTTGGGTGCTTTGGGTTGAAGCTAAAAGGCACTACTGCAAATGGTGGGTTGGGTGCTTTCGGTTGAAGTTAAAATAGACTCCTGCAAATGGTGGTTTGGGAGCTTTCGTATGAGGTAAAAATGCACTACTGCAATTGGCGGTTTGGGTGCTTTGGGTTGAAGTTAAAAGCCACTTCTGCAAATGGTGGTTTGTGTGCTTTGGGGTTCATTTAAAAGACACGACTGCCAATGGTGGTATGGGTGCTTTGGGTTGAAGTTAGGAGGCACTAGTGCAATTGGTGATTTGTGTGCTTTCGATTGAAGCAAAAAGGCACGACTGCAAATGGTGTATGGGTGCTTTGGGATGAAGTTTAAAGGCACGACAGCGAATGGTAGTGTGGGTGCTTTGGTTTGAGGTAAAAATGCACTACTGCAAATGGTAGTTTGGGTGCTTTGGGTTGAAGTTAACAGTCACCACAGCAAATTGTAGTGTGGGTGTTTTGGATTAAGTAAAAATGCATTATTGCAAAAGGTGGTTTGGATGCTTTGGGTTGAAGTTAAAAGGCACTGCTTCAAATGTTGGTTTGGGTGATTTGGGTTAAAGTTAAAAGGAACTACTGCCAATGGTGATCTGGGTGCTTTAGTTTAAAGTTAAATGGCACTACTGCAAATGGTGATTTGGATGATTTAGATTGAACTAAAAGGCACTACTGCAAATGGTGGTTGGGTGCTCGGGGTGAGGTGAAAAGGCACTACTGCAAATTTTGGTTTGGGTGCTTTGGGTTTAATTTAAAAGACTACTGTCAATGGTGGTTTGGGTGCTTTTGGTTGAAGTTGAAATACACTACTGCAAATGGTTTATTGCGTGTCTTGGTTTGAAGTAAAACGGAACTACTGCAATTGGCGTTTTGGATGCTTTGGGTTGAAACAAACTACTGCAAATGGTGGGTTGGGTGCTTTGGGTTGAAGTTAAAAGGCACTAATGCCAATGCTGATCTGGGTGCTTGAGGTTTAAGTTAAAAGGCTCTACTGCAAATGTTGGTTCGGGTGCTCTGGGTACTTTGGTTTGAAGTTAAAAGGTTGTATTGCAAATGGTGGTTTGTGTGCTGGGGGTGAAGTACAAAGGCATTACTGCAAATGGTAGTTTGGGTGCTTTGGGTTGAAGATAGAAGTACTACAGCAAATGGTGGTTATGGTGCTTTGGGTTGAGTTAAAAAGCACTACTACAAATGGCGGTTTGGGTGCTTTGGGTTGAGGTTAAAAGGCACTACTGCAAATAGTAGTTTGATGTGCTTTGAGTTGAAGTTAAAAGGCACGACTACAGATTGTTGATTGGATGCTTTGGGTTGAAGTTAAAAGGCACAACTACAAATAGTGGTTTGATGTGCTTGGGGTTGAAGTTAAAGGGCACTACTGCGAATGGTGGTTTATGTGTTTTGGGTTGAAGTTAAAAAAAAAGCACTACTGCAATTGGTGTATGGGTGCATTGGGATGAAGTTAAAAGGCACGACAGCGAATGGTGGTGTGGGTGCTTTGGTTTGAGGTACTACTGCAAAAGGAGTAAGAGTGTTGTACAAACAAGCCTGAAGGCTTTGTGTCTCAATGCGAGGAGCATTCGTAATAAGGTGGATGAGATGAAGGTACAGATAGCGATCAATGACTATGCTATAGTTGGGATCACGGAGACATGGCTCCAGGGTGACAAAGGCTGGGAGCTGAACATCCAGGGATATTCAATATTCAGGAGGGATAGACGAAAAGGAAAAGGAGGTGGGGTAGCGTTGCTGGTGAGAGAGGAGATTAATGCAATAGAAATGAAGGAAATTAGCGTGGAGGATGTGGAATCGATATGGGTAGAGGTGCGAAACTCTAAGGGGCAGAAAACGCTAGTGGGAGCTGTGTACAGGCCACCTAACAGTAGCATTGGAGTTGGGGATGGCATCAAACAGGAAATTAGAAATGCGTGCAAGAAGGGTAACACGGTTATAATGGGTGACTTCAATCTGCATGTAGATTGGGTGAATCAAATTGGCAGGGGTGCTGAGGAAGAGGATTTCTTGGAATGTATGCGGGATAGTTTTCTCAACCAACATGTGGAGGAACCAACGAGAGAGCAGGCTATTCTAGACTGGGTATTGAGTAATGAGGAATGGTTAGTTAGCAGTCTTGTTGTGCGTGGCCCCTTGGGCAAGAGTGACCATAATATGGTTGAGTTCTTCATTAGGATGGAGAGTGACAAAATTAAGTTAGAAACAAGGGTTCTCAACTTGAACAAAGGTAACTTTGAAGGTATGAGATGTGAATTGGCCAAGATAGACTGGCAGGTGATTCTTAAAGGGTTGACAGTGGATGTGCAATGGAAGGTATTTAAAGACTGCATAAATGAAGTAAAAAAATTGTTCATACCAGTTTGGCAAAAGAATAAATCGGGGAAGGTGGTGCATACATGGATAACTAGGGAAATCAGGGATAGTTTAAAAACAAAAAATGAGGCATACAAATTTGCCAGAAAAAGCAGGCTACCGGAGGACTGGGAGAAATTCAGAATCCAACAGAGGAGGCCAAAGGGCTTAATTAGGAAAGGGAAAATAGATTATGAAAGGAAACTGGCAGGGAACATAAAAACTGACTGCAAAATGTGTTATAGATATGTGAAGAGAAAGAGACTAGTTAAAACAAATGTTGGTCCCTTGCAGTCAGAAACAGGTGAATTGATCATGGGGTACAAGGACATGGCAGACCAATTTAATAACTACTTTGGTTCTGTCTTCACTAAGGAAGACATAAATAATCTGCCGGAAATAACAGTGGAACGGCGGTCAAATAAGATGGAGGAACTGAGTGAAAGCCAGGTTAGCCGGGAGGTGGTGTTGGGTAAATTGAACGGATTGAAGGCTGATAAATCCCCAGGGCCAGATAGTCTGCATCCCAGAGTACTCAAGGAGGTAGCCACAGAAATAGTGGATACATTAGTGATAATTTTTCAAAATTCCTTAGGTTCTGGAGCAATTCGTGAGTTTTGGAGGGTAGCTAATGTAACCCCACTTTTTTAAAAAGGAGGGAGAGAGAAAGGGGGGAATTACAGACCAGTTAGTATAAAATAGGTAGTGGGGAAACTGCTAGAGTCAGTTATTAAAGATGGGATAGCAGCGCATTTGGAAAGTGGTTTTGTAAAAATTCCAAAAAAATCAGTCCAAAATGTATACAGTTTTATACAAGAGACAAAGGAATGTGCTATGGTCGCATTTTGAGTTAGACATTTGTCACAGATGGAGGAAACATTGAGAATATTTTATTCAGTCTTGTTTTAGAATAATATAATCTATGTAAACTTTTAAATTGAATTAGGTTATGTCTTTCATTAATTGAACATTTATTTACATAATCAATTCTTTACCCATCTGTCATTAGAATTTTTTTTCGATAGCTCTTGTTCCCAGTCCCTTCTAATTGTCTCTGTCGTTGGTGTTTCTATATTTAAAATTATATTATATAAGTAAGACATTAAATTGCTTGATTCTGCCTTTCTATTCATTCCTTCCTCCAATAAATCTGGGGTTAAGGTTTGATATCCTTGTATATATTTCTTCAAACAATCTTCAATTTGAAGATATTTGAAATATTGATTATTTTTCAAATTATATTTTAGTTGTAATTGTTGGAATGATAAAGGTTTTCCCATTTCATACATATCTCCCATTGTTTTAATTCCTAATCTTTCCCAATGGATAAACGTTTTATCAATAATGAATGTTTTGAATGAGGGATTATTAGTTATTGGGGAAAGAAGTGGTAATTTTCTTAATTTTAAAGTTAATTTTATTTGATTCCAAATTCGTATTATACGGTGATCAATTGGATTCTTCTTATGTATTATATTGTTCAGTTTCATCGGGGAAAGAAGGATCGCTCCTATATTATAAGGGGAGCAATTTTTTTTCTTCATTCTTATCCAATCTACCTGTTGTTCAGAACTGTCCAACCGAGAGATTATGGTTTTAATATTCACTTCCCAATAGTAATACAATAAGTTAGGGAGTGTCAGTCCCCCTGATTCTTCAGATTTACACAAGTGTTTTTTTCCTTAATTCTATGTGATTTATAATCCCATATGATGTTTATAATATCGGAATCTAATTTTTAAAAAAAATTAGGTAAGTATATTGGCATTGTTGGAAATAGGTACAGTATTTGTGGTAAGAAGATCATTTTATCGCGTTTATTCTGCCTATTAAGGACATCGGCAGTGTTTTCCAGAATTTAATCAACCCATTTAATTTAGTTATAAAATACTTATAGTTTGCGTTGAGTAATGATTTATATTTCCTAATAATTTGGATGCCCAAATACTTGTTTTTTTCTGTTGCAATTCCAAAGGGGAATTTCAAC
Organism: Raja brachyura; assembly: GCA_963514005.1. The sequence continues at coordinate 31,236 of CAUPSL010000320.1, forward strand.
AGATGTAGCGGCTCTTGAGGTTTTATCGTCACAATTTAGCTTTCGTTCCAGTTTATTCTATATCCTGAAAAAGAACCAAATTCCTCTGTTAAAGTTAGTATATTTGATATGCTAATTTGTGAATTAGTAATATATAATAATATGTCGTCTGCATATAATGAAATTGTATTATTTGAGTGTTTGGTATTATATCCATGAATATGCGGATGACTTCTTATACTTTCTGCTAAAGTCTCTATCACTAGTGCAAATAGCAGAGGCGATAGTGCGCAGCCCTGCCTATTGCCCCTTGCCAATTGGAATTTCGGGGATAATATATTATTAGTCAGTATTCGAGCCGTCGGCTTATCATATAATAATTTTACCCATGAGATAATGTCATCTCCCATGTTAAATGTTTGCAATACTTTGAATAAATATTACCATTCTACTTGATCGAAAGCTTTTTCTGCATCCAATGAGATAATTGCTAGGTCTTCTTCAGTATTATATGAGTACATTTTATTAGACAGCCGTCTCAAATTGTTAAATGAGTATCTCTTTGGTATAAATCCAGTTTGATCCGGGTTTATTAGGTTGCTAACATATTGACTCAATCTTCTCGCTGGTGTCTTTGCTGATAGTTGTGATCTGTATTTAGGAGTGCAATAGCTCTATATATGAGCCTGGGTCTTCTAGATCTTTGTCATTTTTTGGTATAAGTGTAATAGTTAGTGTTTTTGGTAGTTTATTTTCTTTAAGAGCGTATATATACAAATCTTGCAAGCGTGGAGAAATTATCTCGTGGAATCTTTTATAGAATTCATTACTAAAGCCGTCTGGTCCTGGCGTTTTGCCATTCTTCAACAAACATTGTTTTTTCTATTTCCTGAAGTGTAATCTGAGCTCCTAATCCCTCTTGTTCCACCGTATTTAATTTTGGAAGATTACAATTGTCTAAGAAATGTGTAATATGAGTATTATTTGCAGAGGTTTTCGATGTATTTAAATTTTGATAATATTGAGCAAATCTTGTATTTATATCTTTAGGTAGTGTTAGTAATTCCCCTTTGTCAGATTTAATTTTAGTAATTGTATTTTCTGTTTCCCGTTTTTTCAGTTGCGTGCCAAGAGTTTATGTGGTTTATCACCAAATTCAAAATGTTCTTGTTTTGTAATTTGAAATAATCTTATTATTCTGGCCGATAACATTGTATCTAATTGATATTTTAGTATTGTTATCTTATTGTGTTTATCTATAGTTGGTTCTTTAGCATTTTCTAAATCTAATTGTCAAATTTCTTGTTCTAGCTGTAAATGTTCAGTGTTATTCTTTTTATTTGGAAAGCTTGATATGAGATTATAGTTGCTCTTATAAATGCATAAAAAGTTTCCCATAATAAGGAGGGTGAAATATCTGGTGTATCATTTGTCTCAAAGAAGAATTTCATCTGCTCTTTTAAATATGTACAACCTTGTGAGTTGTTTAATATTTGAGGGTTCAACCTCCAAAACGATTTTTTGTCAGGCATTCCTTCAATTTTTAAAGAGAAAGTTAACGGGGAATGATCAGAAATAATACTATTGTGATATTTAGCTTTATATGTGTATGGAATTAATTTTGTGTCCACTAAATAATCAATACGTGAATATGTTTTATATACCGTTAAATAAAATGAATATTCTCTACATACTGGGTTGGCGATCCTCCATACATCTGTCATGTTGGTATTTTTCATGTATGTATTTAGGAGTTCACTTGTTTTAGATTTTATGCCAATCTTTTTTGTTTTGCAGATTTATCCAAATATGGATCTAAAAGACAATTCAAATCTCCCCCTATTACCGCATTTTGAAAGTTAAGTTCTGAAATTGTATCAAGAATTTTACTAAAAAAAATGAGGGTTGTCAAAATTAGGAGCATAGATATTTATCAAAGTAAGTGGAGTAGAATAAATGTCTCCCGTGACTATGACGTACCTCCCCTCTTTATCTGCTATGGTATTCTTTAATTTAAATGGTATACCTTTACGAATGGTAATGGCCGTGCCTTTAGATTTAGAAGCTTCAGAGATGTGCACTATGCAACTTCTACGAGTGGTGGTTAAAATGGCCATTGCAAGCTGTTTTATGTGAGTATGTGCGTAGTGGAGATTTTGAGCAGTTGGATGTGAATATTGGGAGGACAAACAGTGACGAGGGCAAATGTATGTTCAACTATCGGCGTGGATCAGAGGGTCACGAACTGACAAGTGCACGAATTGCACTCACTGGGAATTGAATCGCGTTCATCAGCTCAGCCCTGAATTTACTCTGGGTCACCACGTAAATACACGTGTTGGTGCAGGAACTGAGCAGCTGCAGGAACGCCGCAGTGACCTCTGCGATGTAATAATTACCGGTGGGGGTGTAGTCAACTGGCACCTTCGCAATACCCCTAAAGATGCTAAATATGGCCTGTGTTGCCCACAGCAGGATGAAAGTGCCCGTGATACTGAAGAGTAACACAATGGACTTCCTGCGTTTCTCCATCTCCGGGTCCTTGTCATTCTCCCCGTTGCTGCTGCTGCCCCGGAGACCCCTGCGGACTCTGCTGGCCGCTACAATCCGCCTGACCGTCAGCACATTGAGCAGAAGGATCAGAAAGAACGGGATACAAGGGGTTAGAACCCGGTGTGTGACATCATATGCGGTCCACGCAGACGACGTATAGTAGGTGGGTTTGTTGCTGCAACCCATGGGAAGATTATCAAATACGTAATTAGGTACTAACGCAAAACATCGGGGGGCGTTCTCTAAACAGCCCAGCACAATCACTGCCCCGATCATCACAGCCGCCGTTCTCTCAGTGCAATATCTTGTTTTCAGCTTCTCACAACAAATAGCCACAAACCGATCGAAGGTGAAGGCGACCGTCAGCCAGACAGAGACAGCGGTGGATGCAAAGACGAGGAATGCGATAATCACGCATACGGGTGTAATGTTCAACAACGAATACGGGAAGTTAATTCCAATAGTCATTCGGAGGAACGGATCGGTGATGCCGACCAGGAGATCAGACGCTGCCATGGCCACCAGGTAGAGAGTGATGCATTTGGAGAGACCACATTTACCTCGACAGAGAATCACAATCGCCAACAAGTTTACTGTGAAGGAGATAAGAGATATTACTGATATATGGACCGCACAAAAGTATCTAAGGGACATTTTCTTGTTTTAAATTTCAAAATAGATTTGATTCAAGTAATGATATAGATATGTTGCAAAACTTACCTTAAGCAGCGCTGCAGTTCTGCCGCTCCCCGTGTGCGCGACTTTAGCGCCTTTCAGAGGGGGGCGGGCTAAAAGTGCCGTTTTTCAACAGACCTGGATAATCGATGAATGTCGGGCGATTTCGTTGCGGAAGAAAAATCGCTCCGACATTTCATCAATGAAGGTATTTTTAAATTACTCTAAATTATTTGTTAACTAGAGTAATTTGAAAATCACCTTCAAAAGCCGTGACCGCTGACAACCGGAAGGATTTTCCGTAGGGGAGAAAAAAAGGTAAATAGTTTATTTTTATATTAAAAGTTGGTTTTTCGGGAGGCTTTAATAATATTTTTATGTTGCGAAATGGGGTCCCAAAAAATGTATGAACAAACAGCATTCCCCCCCCCCCCCCCCCCCGACTTCACCGCTAACCGCAACGTTCCAATCCACCGCATTCCACAAAAACCCACTCGCTAGTTGATTTAAATGGCCAATAATTTACAGGCATAAAACACTAAATTCCTTCCATTTGGCCCAGAAATTCATGAAAATGAGATTTAAAAATTATGTTATATTGTGGATTATTGTGTGAATGTTATTTGGACACTTAGGCAATTTTTAAAAAGTTTATCTTTTCTTAAGAAATTGATAGATGTTTAGATTTACTCATTGAATTTTGTAATTAGCTACAATTAGATAACTAACTAATTATATGCTTTCATTTCAGGTCATCCAAGTAAGATTGTTTAATATTTGTTTCAGAATGCTTCAATCTATAATAACTGAAAATTTCATTGAGTTCTCTTAATTTTTAAGAAAGTTATGGGCTTTTAACTTTTCCAGATCACAGCTTTTGAGTTAAGTCAATTGAAAGGCAATGGGAAGCAAGATGCTCATTTCCGAGTATGAAAATGGCCATAACTTTCTTAATACTGAAGATATGAAAGTAAATTAGGTGTCAAATTAAACTTCTTTTTATGCTTTATCTGATGGGATAAATTGCAGACTTGATTTTTAAAATCTCAACATTTTGTAACATTGCTAAATTATATATGTACAATACGTGAACCGCGCAAAAAAATAATTCATCCGACATTTTCGGAGGCTATACAAATAGTCCAATAGTCTATACATTTCTTAAATCTGTCCCCCACCCGTGTCAGTTATGTGGCCCCCTGGCGGGCGATACCTTCCCTTATTTTGAGTGGCGTCTCCACCACACTCTGCCCCCCCATGTCCAGCAGTGGAAGGACCCTAGACTGTGGGAACCTCTCTCACCGACACATGGCGTTGGTTGCACCGAGCTTCAGTGCGTCCCTCAGCACGTACTCCTGCAGTCCGCAGCGGGCCAGTCGGCAACATTCCCCGACAGACATCTCGCTCTGCTGAGGTACATTGTTTGATTAGACCAAGTTCAGAGACCACAGCCTTTGGACCACAGAGTTCAGAAAATATATACCGATTATATATTCAGTTACGCAGGATGTATCCGATTGGGAAGAGATGTAATTTCAATAACTGGTTTCAGACTCTCCACCGAAGGAACCCAAGTCGCCATTCTCTCAGCTCCTGGTCAACATATCAGCGTGTGATTATCTGATACCTGTTCGTTGGTCAGGGCTCCGGCCGGCGCAATCGTTACAGACAGTGAACCAGGCCAGGATAAATAACGGGCATGACGGACACATTGCGGCAGTTACAGTAGGAAAATGAATGTCTCTCCAAATTAAACAAGTGAATTATTGAAACATAAACACTGTTTGTTGAACGCCGGCACCGCCGGAGTACACGGAATGTCTCACAGCTAATGCACGTACATAAAAATCAGAGACAAACCAAATTACCGAAAACAGCGGCAGCCGCTATTGCAGGGTAATATATATCTTCAACTCGGTAGATCAGTGGATATTCCATAGCTGGAAGACACAGTTAACTCCTGTGGCTCCGTCAGCCCGTCACCGCTGTAGCTCTGTGGCGCTGCCTTCTGGTGGGCACCGAGATATATAGAGCGATATTTCTCCAGCGACATGACCTCATACCTGCTGATTGTCATTAGTGACACTCACGGAACAAACACCTTGCGCCACAGCCGTTGACTCCACCATGGGAGATGACAAGCGAATAATTTAAGGATCGAGTTAAAAAAAAACACAAAGCGAGTCGCTGAAAAAGTCTGAAGAACGGTCACTATCCAAAACGTGACCTGTACACGTTCTCCAAAAATGGTGCCTGACCCTTCTGTCACACCAGCGCTTTGTGTATTTTTCACTGAAAACAAGAATTAATGCTTTCCAATGAAAGAATGGTCCATGACACTGTGTTATCTAATTTAATGTTGGTGTGATTTCGATGGATATCTCCAGTGAACCCATCTACCACACCATTTTTGCTTTTCCCTCCAAAATAAATCATAATTCATACCATGACATCACTGATATTGCAAGACAGATACAGAAATATTCATAGAAACAGAAATTTAGAAAATGTGTGCAGGAGGTGGCCATTCGGCCCTTCGAGCAAGCACCGCCATTCATTGTGATCATAGCTGATCGTCCCCAATCAATTACCCGTGCCTGCCTTCTGCCATATCCCTTGATTCCACTAGCGCCTAGAGCTCTATCTAACTCTCTTTTAAATCCATCCTGTGATTTGGCCTCCACTGCCCACTGTGGCAGGGAATTCCACAAAGTTACAACTCTCTGGGTGAAAACGTCTTTGCTCACCTCACTCTTAAATGGCCTCCACTTTATTCTAAGACTGTGTGGCCCCTGGTTCTGGACTCGCCCAACATTGGGAACACTTTTGCTGCATCTGGCTTGTCCAGTCCTTCTATAATTTGATATATGTTTCTATAAGAAATGTCTGTCTCCTTTGCTCAGTCGGACTGTGCACAGCCTGGCCGTGTGCTATGTTTCGCTCAATGATGGCTTCCCTCCGTAACCCCCCCCCCCCCCACCCCCACCCCCCCAGCACACTGTGCGACATGACATGTGTAATTTCAGTGTGATCTGGTTTAAGTTAGATCATGCGTGGAAACAGGATCTTCGGGCACTCGGAGCAAACTCACGCGTTCACAGGGCGAATGTGCACACCTACACACATACAGCAGACGAGGGCAGGATGGAACACTGGCCCCTGCCGTTTCGTAGCAGTAGTGCAACCAACAGGGCCAATGTGCCGCCCTTGGTGTGATACAGCGTGGAAACAGGCCCAATCCGCCCAACGTGTCCCAGCTGCACTAGTCCCTGGCGTCTGGTCTATATCCCTCCAAACCCCGTCCTATCGATGCAACCTTGTAGCTGTTTCTTCAACGTTGGGATAGTCGCAACCTTAACTATCTCCTCTGGCAGCTAGTTCCATACACCCACCACCCTATTCGTGGAAACGTTTCTCCTAGTTTCCTATTAACTCTTTTTGTCCTTCACCTTGCATCAACGTCGTCTCGTCAGGCAAACGCCTCCGTTGCCATGCTGTGAAAACGGTGAGGATGAGAAGGGGTTTCTTCCCAGAGGCCATTAGGACTGTAAACGCCTATCTCACCAGGGACTAACTTTGCTGAACCATTTTACTGTTGTGTGGTGTCTTTTTAAATAGCTGTTTTTTTCTTTTTTTCCTCCCACAAATATGTAATATGTGAATTTGTGTTTCTGTTCCATTCTGTTTGTAGACTTTATTTTGCACAATCCGCAAGCATTGACACATTTTCATTTCACTGAACATCTCGTATGTGTATGTGACGAATAAACTTGACACGACTTGACTTGACTTGGTCCTCGATTCACCTGCTCTGACCAATCTATAGGGCGGTTGCACGGCAGTCGAGGTCACGACCCATGGCCTGTATTGTTGTCACGCAAAGCCAACTGGAGTACAAGCGGTGAACGTCGGGTAATCACTTACCACAGCTTCCAGTGCAACGCGCCAGTTTTCTTTCCCACCATTCGGACCCAACGTTGACTGGTTCCACACTCACGCACCCCGGGACTTCTATCGCCGCGGCCGGGGGTCGAGGGGTGTTCGGGGGTGTTCGGGGTCCGGTGCCGATGCAGCGCGGTCAGTGACTCTGGGTGGGCGAGGGACCAGACTGTCCGCAACTCTGCTGCAGCTTCCGGGGACGTTGCCGGGTTGTCAGGAGTGATCAGGGTGGGGGGGGGGGGGGGGGGGGGTGGGGAGTGTGGTTGGTGATTCTGGGTGGGCGGATGGACCTGACGGTCCCCAACCTTGCTGCAGCTGACGGGGACGCTACCAGGGTTTCGTCCCCGTGTGTCCGTTGCCCAGAGCCGCGGCCCCGCTCCACCCGGCCCCGTGTGTGTGGGAGCTGCCGACCCACAGCCCGTGACAGTGCGACCGCACAGGGGGAGACGGGGCGGAGGCCGGCTGTGCATCTATCTATCTATCTATCTATCTATCTATCTATCTATCTATCTATCTATCTATCTATCTATCTATCTATCTATCTATCTATCTATCTATCTATCTATCTATCTATCTATCTATCTATCTATCTATCTATCTATCTATCTATCTATCTATCTATCTATCTATCTATCTATCTATCTATCTATCTATCTATCTATCTATCTATCTATCTATCTATCTATCTATCTATCTATCTATCTATCTCTCTCTCTCTCTCTCTCTCTCTCTCTCTCTCTCTCTCTCTCTCTCTCTCTCTCTCTCTCTCTATCTATCTATCTGACTATCTATGTACCTGTCGATCTATCTGCCTGTCTGTCTGTCTGTCTGTCTGTCTGTCTGTCTGTCTGTCTGTCTGTCTGTCTGTCTGTCTGTCTGTCTGTCTGTCTGTCTGTCTGTCTGTCTGTCTGTCTGTCTGTCTGTCTGTCTGTCTGTCTGTCTGTCTGTCTGTCTGTCTGTTTGTCTGTCTGTCTGTCTGTCTGTCTATCTATCTATCTCTCTATCTATCTATCTATCCATCTCGCCATCTCTCCATCTCTCCATCTCTCCGTCTGTCTATCTCTCCATCTATCTATCCATCGATCTATCTGCCGCTTCCGTGGCCTGCCTCGGTATTCCAGAATTTGAGATTTGTAATCGAAAAAAATTCATATGCAGTTAAAGTGCACATTGTCAGATTTTATTAAATGGTAATTTTATACATTTTGATTTCAACATGTAGAAATTACAGCTGTGTTTATGAATAGTCCCTCCATTTCAGGGCACCTTAATGTTAGGGACACATGGCTTCACAGGTGCTTGTAATTGCAAAGGATTTTGGAGCTGGAACAAGCCGAGGCAGGAGTATGGTAAGGAAGTATTACCATCCAGCACAGCCGAATGTTCACCCATATGTTGGGAGAAGGAGACCACCACGTGCGGTTGGAGAGGTACAAACACTTTATCCTATTACAGAAAAATCTTTGGATGAACCTCAGTTTTATGATGAATGGGACTGTATAACATATGGCCGTGTTATATTAGATACTGTTTTAGAATCTACCATTGAAATTGTAGAAAGTATTGACAGAATAAGCCTAATCGTATTTTGGTGTTTTCTGCATTTGAAAAAAATCAAATTAATGAAGAAGTTAAGAATTTGTGTTAAAAAGGAGTTAATGAGAAATCAGTTGAGGATCCACAACAATTTGTACCAAATATTTTCCTCCGACCTAACAAAGATGGGGGTTGTAGAATCATTTTAGACCTCACACATTTTAATACTTGTGTCCAGTATAAACATTTTTAAATGGATACCTTCTACACTGCAATACAGCTGGTACCAACAGATTGTTACATGGCTACCAGAGATTTGAAGGATGCATATTATTCAGTACCAATTCAGCGTCACTTTCGCAGGTATTTGAAATTTAATTGGATGGGACAGCTGTGGCAATGCAAAACATTGCCTAATGGATTAAGCTCAGCTCCTAGGCTGTTCACTAAATTGTTGAAACCAGCACTTGCACTGCTAAGGGCACAAAAGCACATCGTTATGGCTTATCTAGATGACATTTTAATTGTCAATGCTAATCAGGGGTCAGCTGAAAAATCAGTTTCAGCAAATATAAGTCTGTTTGAAAGGCTAGGTTTCCTGATTCATCCACCAAAATCTAAGTTACAGCCATCGCAAAGTAGTGAATATTTGGGGTTTGTGATTAATTCAGTTACCATTTTAGTAACTTTACCGATAGACAAAAGTCAAAAGAGTTTATTGTCATGTGTCCCTGACAGCACAATGAAAATCTTTCTTTGCATAGCACAACAGAACATAGAAGGCATTGACTACAATTCTATACATAAATACACCCATGACTTAATAAATTAATAAAGTGCAAATAACAGATGGAGGGATATTATTGTTCAGAGTTCCGAGCCAGGTTTAATAGCCTGATGGCTGTGGGGAAGTAGCTATTCTTAAACCGGGTTGTTGCAGTCTTCAGGCTCCTGTACCTTCTACCCGAAGGTAGGAGGGAGATGAGTGTGTGGCTAGGGTGGTGTGGGTCCTTGATGATGCGGCCAGCCTTTTTGAGGCAGCGACTGCGATAAATCCCCTCGATGGAAGGAAAGTCAGAGCCGATGATGGACTGGGCAGTGTTTAATGTATGTCGGTGCCATATTGACAAACCTTATCCCTCCATCCGAGAAGTTGCTAAGGTTATTGGTAAGTTAGTAGCAGCATTTCCTGCAGTAGAATTTGGTCCACTGCATCACCAAAATCTCCAAAGGGCAAAAACATAAGAGCTTATACAGCGAGCGGGCCATTTTGATAGGCCCATGCATTTGCCAAATGAAGTTTTATCAGAATTACATTGGTGGATTGAGAATGTTCCACAAGCTGTTAAAAACATATTAGTTCAGCAGCCAGCAGTGATTTTGCAAACTGATGCAAGTGCTGTCGGATGGGGTGCTACGGATAATAATACCAGCTGTGGGGGCAGATGGACTGTCCAAGAGGATTTATTGCTCCAAACATATGGTATAAATTATTTGGAGTTACTGGAAGCATTTTATGGATTAAAAGCTTATTGTTCTACTATGAAAGATTTGCATGTCCAATTACAAGTAGACAATACCACAGCTGTGGCATATATCAATCACATGGGTGGAGTAAGATCATTATCATGTGATCATCTGGTAAACCAGATGGGGCATTGGTGTATTGGTAAGAATATTTGGCTTTCAGCTATTTATCTCCCAGGGAGAGACAATATTGTGGGAGGCAAAAGATCACGAAAATTTAAAGACAGTACAGAATGGATGTTAAATCCACAAATTTTCAAAAATATTGTCATTCGGTATGGATTACCGGACTTTGATCTGTTTGCATCGAGATTAAATCACCAATTGCCCAAATACGTGTCTTGGGAACACGATCCAGGAGCAGTAGCGGTGGATGCTTTCTCGCTACACTGGGGGAATATGTTCGTTTATTTAGTGGGCAATGCCTCATGAAAATAACGCAAGATGCTGCCAAGGGCATTTTGGTGGTTCCAAATTGGCCCACACAGTCATAGTTCCCATTGATGCTTAAAATGATTGCTGAACCATGTATGACGATTCCTAGTTGCAACGATTTGTTGATACAACCAGTAACAAAGTAAATTCATCCATTGCATGATCATATGAATTTGTTAATCTGCAGGTTCTGACCAGACCATTGCAAGGGCTTGGACTGTCGGATAGGACCATGGATGTTATAGCTGCAGCTTGGAGAAATAGCACTAAAAACAATATATGTCGCATATAAATAAATGGGAAGTCTTCTGTAGACAGTCAAAGATATCTTATCATACTGCGAACATATCAAATGTATTGGAGTTCCTTGCTGGGTTACATTACGATGAGCACTTAAGTTATAGTGCCATTAATAGTGCTCGTAGTGCTTTGTCGTCCTATTTAGGGCACATTTCAGATCGAGATTCAATTGGGTCTCACCCATTAATATCCCGGTTTATGAAAGGAAATGTTAATAAAAATCCTCCCAAGCCCAGATATACAGAAATTTGGGATGTCAGCATTGTTCTTACTTTCCTTCGACAATGGAATCCAATTACCTCAATGTCTTTGCAGAGGTTAACATTCAAGGTGGTAATGTTAATGGCATTAGTGTCAGCTCAAAGAGTGCAAACTTTGCAATTCTTACGTTTAGATTGCATGCATGTGGCTTCAGATAACATTGTGTTTTATGTTTATGATCTGATCAAAATATAGATTTACCATCGACAGAGACACTTAGAGAAGAGTGGGAACGAGAATTAATGATAAAAATTAAGAAGGAAACATGGGAAAAGTTTTTGATATATATACACAAATGTTCGATTAATGTAAGACATAATTTAATTCAATTTAAAATTTTACATAGGATATATTACTCAAAAACTAGACTGAATAAATTATATCCAAATACTTCCCCCATTTGTGATAAATGTCTATCCCAAAACGCAACCATAACACACTCTTTTGTCTCCTGCATACAACTTTATAAATTCTGGAGTGATATTTTGGAAATATTTACAAAATTATTTCAGATTAAAATGGAACGTAATACTGAAATGATTATATTCGGAGTAATGGAAGATAGGAATAAACTGAACTCATCTCAAAATTTATTTTTAAATTATGGGTTGATAACGGCAAAAAAAACTTATACTTAACTTTTGGAAAAATACAACCATACCAACGCTTAAAATGTGGATTTCAAACATCGACAAATCGGACCAATTTTTAACGTTGGTCTCCATTTGTCGATTTTTTAAAAATCATCTGGCGCAACAAATCCGTAGAAGCTGACTGTTTCACCTGGCATTCACTGTGAGCACAGAGGATGTCAGGAGAGTACTCCGCAGCGTCAACCCCAGGAAAGCTGCTGGCCCAGTTGGCATCCCAGGGAGAGTACTGCGGGATTGTGCAGACCAGCTGGAGGAGGTATTCAGCGACATCTTTAACCTCTCTCTGTCAACATGCACTGTCCCTAAATGCTTCAAGACTGCCACCATTGTGCCTGTTCCGAAAAAAACATCTATCACCAGCTTGAACGACTACAGACCTGTTGCTCTCACTTCAACTGTGATGAAGTGCTTTGAGAGATTGGTCCTGGCCCACATTCAATCCTCACTCCCACCCACCCTGGATCAACATCAGTTTGCATACAGAGCCAACAGGTCAACAGAAGACGCCATCAACATGGCTCTACATTCTGCACTGACTCACCTGGAGCGCCCCGGCTCATATGTGAGGATGTGGTTTGTAGATTTTAGTTCTGCATTCAATACCATCATCCCCAGCAGAATGGTGGACAAACTGTTTGACCTGGGTGTAAATGCCAATACATGCAAATGGATCAAGGACTTCTTAACAGACCGCCCACAGACTGTCAGGATGGGGTCCAATCACTCCCCAGTCCTGACGTTCAGCACAGGGGCGCCACAAGGCTGTGTGCTGAGTCCTATTCTCTACACAATCTACACTCATGACTGCACACCGACACACATCACAAACCGGATTATTAAGTTTGCGGATGACACGACTGTGGTGGGGCTGATAAATAACAACGACGAGTCTGCCTACAGAGATGAAGTCCAAAAACTGACTGTCTGTGTAGGTGCACTACCAATAACCTGGCACTCAACTCAACCAAAACAAAAGAACTGGTTATTGACTTCAGGAGGAGGAGAGAAGAACCTGCTCCTCTTTACATCAAAGGAGACATGGTGGAGAGAGTCACTGACTTTAAGTTTCTGGGCACATACATCTCCCAGGACCTTACATGGACAGTGAACACCATCACTCTCGTAAAGAAGTCACAGCAGCGGCTATATTTCCTGAGGACTCTGCGGAGAGCAAACGTCTCACAGCAGCTGCTGCTGTCCTTCTACCGGTGCGCCGTGGAAAGCATCCTCTCCTATGGCATCCTGGTGTGGTTTGCTAGCTGCACTGTGGCTGGAAGGAAGGCACTACAGAGGGTTATTAAAACAGCACAGAGCATCATAAACACTCAACTACCCTCCCTGGAAGACATTTACAAGGCCCGATGTTTACGCCGGGCGAGAAACATCACACAGGACTCATTCCACCCTGCCAACCACCTTTTCAATCTGCTGCCCTCTGGGAGGCGATTCGGGTCTTTGAAGGCCCGCACTTGCAGACTAACTAACAGTTTCTACCCACGTGCCATTAGAGAACTTAACTCAAACAGATAACTCTACGGGCAACACTACACAATTCGGGGTGCAAATAAAAATTTGTCTGCTAGAATGTGCAATATAATGTGCATTTTTTATTATCTATTACTTATTTTATGCATTGATCTTGTAGTAAATGTAAATGTAAGACTAAATGGTTGTTTGTGTTATTGTGTTTTTGTTCTTTTTTAAAACTTTTTATCCCGTGTTTTTTATTGTTTACTATTGAAGGGGATGCACATGAAATTTCGTTGTACAGTTGATGTGCAATGACAAATAAACGTATTTGATTTGATTTGATTTGATTTGATTTGATTTGATTTGATTTGATTTGATTTCAGGATTGGGTGAGGGATGGTCAAGAATGTAGATAACGATCAATTTAATCTCTTACTTTCTACTCTTTCTTTTCCCTTTTTCATTCTCAACTTTCCTTTTTTACCCTTTTTTCGTTCTCACACACTATATATCACATGTTTCTCTATCTTTTATTATCTACTCTCTGTTTTTCTATCTCATTACTTAAAACATTGAAAAATACTAAGCTGTACATAAAATGTAATATGTCAATATATATTAGGCACCTTGGTGCCATATTCCTGTGCTTCTAATATATATTTTTTAAATAGATAGATAGATAGATAGATAGAGACAGATAGATAGATAGATAGATAGATAGATAGATAGATAGATAGATAGATAGATAGATAGATAGATAGATAGATAGATAGATAGATAGATAGATAGTCTTAGTATCAGTATTACAGTGGGATGGAGTTAGAGATGCTGAGTATACTAACCTATCCCCATTGAGATATTAATCTGCCCCCTTGTTTTTTCCGCAAATGTGGATAACCACACGTTTATCTATATTATACTGCATCTGCATACGCATCTACCCACTCACTCAACCTGTCCAGGTCACCCTGCAATGTCCTAACATCCTCTTCACAGTTCACACTGCCACCCAGCTCTGTGTCATCCGCAAACTTGCTAGTGTTGCTTCTAATTCCCTCTTCCAAATAATTAAGTTATATGGTAAACAGTTGCGCCCCCAACACCGAGCCTTGCGGCACTCCACTCGCCATTGCCTGCCATTCTGAAAAATGACCCGTTCACTCCCACTCTCTGCTCCCCGTGTGCCAACCAATTTTTTTATCCATGTCAACACTCTAGCCCCCAATACCATATGCTCTAATTTTAGTCACCAGTCTCCCGTGTGGGACCTTATCAAAGGCTTTCTGAAAGTCTAGATAAACAACAACCACTGGCTCCCCTTCATCCATTTTGCTCGTCACATCTTCAGAAAATTATCTAAGATTAGTCAAGCATGATTTCCCTTTCATAAATCCATGTTGACTTGGACTAATCCTTTTGCTGCTATTCTAATGCCCCATTATTACCACTTTAATAATTGACTCCAGCGCATTTTCACCACGGATGTCAGGCTAACTGGTCTGTAATGCGCCGTTTTCTCTCTCGCTCCTTTCTTTAAAAGTGGGATAACATTAGCCATAATCAATCCGCAACAACTGATACGGAATCTATTGAACTTTGGAAAATGATCACAAATGCGTCCACTATTTTTAGAGCCACCTCCCTGAGGACCCTGGGTTGTAGACCATCCGGCCCAGTGGATTTAACATTCCTAAGTCCCATTCGCATACCCATATCTATTTGTCGCCTAAAGAACATTTTGGTCAGATCCTCTACACCCTTAGATCCTCTGTCCTCCAGTTCATCTGGGAAATTGTTTGTGTCTTCCTTGGTGAAGACAGATCCGAAGTACTTGTTCAACTGTTCTGCCATTTCATTGTTTCCCATAATAGTTTCACCCGTGCCTGCGTTCAAGGGACCCACATTTGACGTTGCTACTCTTTTCCCCTTAACATATCTAAAGAAGCTTTTACTGTCCTTTTTTATATTCCTGTCCAACTTCCCCTTGTACTTCATCTTTTGCCCGTTTTGTTTATTTCTGTTGTCCTATGGAGGTTTCACAATCCTCTGGCTTCCGGCTACTCCTTGCTGTGTTATACATATTTTCTGTTAGTTTATGCTGACATTAATTGCTCTTGTCATCCACTGTTGCCTCCTACTCCCCCTAGAATCTTTCTTCCCTTTTGCAATTAAATTATCCTGCATCTTCCGGATTATGCCCAAAAAGTCTGCCATTGCTGCTCCATCGTCATTCCTGCCAGGATCCCTTTCCAGTCTGCCTTGGCCAGCTACCCTCTCATGCCTTCATACTCCCCTTTGTTCAACTGCATCACTGCCACTTGCGATTTAACCTTCTTCTCAAATTGCAGATTAAAATTAATCATATTATGATCACTACCTCCAAGAGGTTCCTTTACCTCGAGTTACCTTATCAAATTTGCTTTATTAGGACAACACTAAATACAGAATTGCCTTTTCTCTGGTCGGCTCCATTACAAGCTGCTCTAAGAATCCATATCGGAGACACTCTAAAACTTTCTTTTTCGGGGGTACACAAAAGGCTGGAGAAACTCAGCGGGTGCAGCAGCATCTAAGGAGCGAAGAGATAGGCGACGTTTCGGGTCGAGACTTGAGACTTCGGCTTCAGACTGGTCAGGGATCAGGGAAACGAGAGATATAGACGGTGATGTGGAGAGATAAAGAACAATGAATGAAAGATATGCAAAAAAGTATCCATGATAAAGGAAACAGGCCATTGTAAGCAGTTTGTAGTGTGAAAATGAGAAGCTAGTGCGACTTGGGTGGGTAAGAGATAGAGAGAGAGGGACTGCCAGGGCCCTAGGGCTGAGGGAGAGGTGGGAAGGAGAGGAGGCAGCAAGGGTTAACAGAATTGAGAAAATTCAATGTTTAAGCCCAGAGGATGCAGACTCCCCAAGCGGAATTTGAGGTGCTGTTCCTCCAACATGCGGTGCTGCACACTCTGGCCGTGGAGGAGGCCCAGGACCGACAGGTTGGATACGGAATTGGAGGAGGAGTTGATATGCTGAGACACCGGGAGGTCGGGTTGGTTATTGCGGACCGAGCGGAGGTGTTCGTCGAAACATAGAAACATAGAAATTAGGTGCAGGAATAGGCCATTCGGCCCTTCGAGCCTGCACCGCCATTCAATATGATCATGGCTGATCATCCAACTCAGTATCCCGTACCTGCCTTCTCTCCATACCCTCTGATCCCCTTAGCCACAAGGGCCACATCTAACTCCCTCTTAAATATATCCAATGAACTGGCCTCAACTACCCTCTGTGGCAGAGAATTCCAGAGACCCACCACTCTCTGTGTGAAAAAATTCCTTCTCATCTCGGTCCTAAAGGATTTCCCCCTTATCCTTAAGCTGTGACCCCTTGTCCTGGACGTCCCCAACATCGGGAACAATCTTCCTGCATCTAGCCTGTCCAACCCCTTAAGAATCTTGTAAGTTTCTATAAGATCCCCTCTCAATCTCCTAAATTCTAGAGAGTATAAACCGAGTCTATGCAGTCTTTGTTCATAAGACAGTCCTGACATCCCAGGAATCAGTCTGGTGAACCTTCGCTGCACTCCCTCTATGGCAATAATGTCCTTCCTCAGATTCCTCAGAAACGATCGCCAAGCCTCCGCTTGGTCTTACCGATATGGATCAGCTGGCATCTGGAGCAACGGATGCAGTAGATGAGGTTGGAGGAGGTGCAGGTGAACCTCTTTCAGACTTGGAAGGACAGCTTGGGTCCCTGAAAGGAGTGGAGGGGGGAGGTGAAGGGATCAGTGTAGCATCTCTTGCGGTTGCAAGGGAAAGTGCCCGGGGAAGGGGTGGAGCGGGAGGGAAGGGAAGAATTGACAAGGGAGTTGCGGATGGAGCGGTCTTTGCGGAAGGCAGACAGGGGGGGAGATGGGAAGATGTGGCGAGTTTTGGAGTCACGTTGGAGGTGGCGAAACTGGCGGAGGACTATCTGTTGTATGTGCTGTCTGGTGGGGTGAAAGGTGAGGACCAGAGGGACTCTGCCCTTGGTGCGAGTAGGGGAATGGGGAGAGAGGGCAGTGTTGCGGGGTATGGAGGAGACCCTGGTGCGAGCCTCATCTATAGTGGGGGAGGGGAATCCCCGTTCTCCGAAGAATGAGGACATTTGTGATGACCTGATGTGGAACACCTCATCCTGGGAGTAGATGCAGCGTAGACGGAGGAATTGGGAATAGGGGATGGAGTCCTTACAGGAAGCAGGGTGGGAGGAAGAGTAGTCCAGGTAGCTGTGGGAGTCAGTTGGTTTGTAGTGGATGTCGGTCAGGAGTGTATCACCTGCAATAGAGATGGTGAGGTCAAGGAATGGTAGGGAAATGTCGGAAATGGTCCAAGTGTATTTGATTGCCGGATGGAAGTTGGTGGTGAAATGTATGAAGTCAGTTTCGGGTCCTGAACCAACCTGATTTTACCAGTCTACCTGCATATTGAAAGCCCCGTCACCACAGTGGCATTACCTTTATTACATGCCAGTTTAACTCCTGCTGCAACTTACACCCTTCATCCCGGCTACTATTTCGGGGTCTGTAGACAACACCAATTAGTGTCTTCTTGATTTTACAATTGCTCAACTCAATCCACAGTGACTCTACCTCATCAGTCCCTATGTCTTCCTTTGCAAGGGACTGAATTCTATCCCTCACCAGCAGAGCTACGATATAAAAATCTGCCGCTGCAGTTATGACAAACTGTTTAGTACTAATGCTAATGTATTGACACACTGTTGGGTCGCACTGATAGTATGACACACAGTACTGTTAGAGTGACACTCTGCGGCATAGTAGTGGTGGAGTGAATCATGGTGGGGTGGGACTGATGGAGAGGCACACTGCGAGTTGGCACTCATGGATAACACAATGTAGGGTAGTACTGGCGCAGTTATACATAGTGGGTAATACTGACGATGCGGCATCATTTGTATTTTGTTTTGCGGACGGGGGGGGGGGGAGAACTGCCATTTTGGCGACTCCCCTAGGAACAGGAGGCACAGTTCGGCATCGTGAAACAGGCCTCAAAACGTTTCTCCCATATCTAGCTCTCCCCCCCCCCTCTCTCTCTCTCTCTCTCTCTCTCTCTCTCTCTCTCTCTCTCTCTCTCTCTCTCTCTCTCTCTCTCTCTCTCTCTCAGTCCCCCTCTTTCTATCTCTCACTAGCTCTTCCTCTCGCATTTTTTTTCATTTTCACACACTCTCTCTCTCCCTCTCTTTCCTGCCCCCTCCCTCTCTTTCTCCCCTTTCTATCTCCCCTATCTATCCCCTCCCTCTCTCACCCTCTTTCATTTTTCCTCAAGCCCTCTCCCCATCTCTCAACTCCCTCTCTTCAACTCCGTCTCTCCCCTATCTCTCTTTCTCCCCGTCTCTCTCCGCCGCTCACTCTCCCATGTCTCGCTCCACACTCACTCTCTCTCTCACCATTTCTCTCTCCGTCCCCTTGTCTCTCACCGTCTTATCTCTCCCCCTCTCTCTCTCTCACATCCTTCTCTAAGCCATTTATCACTCTCTCTCCGCGCTCCTCCCACTCCCCCCGTCTCTTCTCCCCTGTCTCTGCGCCCTCACTCTCTCTCCATCCCCTCTCTCTCTCCGCCCCGCTCTATCCGCCCAGTCTTCCCCTCGCTCTTTTTCGGCGCCCCTCTACCCCCATCTCCCCCTCTCCCTCTCTCTTCCCTCAGTCTCTTTCCCATCCCGCTCTCTCTCCCTCTCTTTCCTTTCCACCTATCTCTTTCGCCCCTGTCTCTCTCAGCCACTATCCCATTCTTTCACCCCTCTCCCCATCTCTCTCTGCCGCACTCTACCCCTCTCTCGCTCCCCCTGTCTCTCACGCTCTTTCCTCTCTCTCACAAACCTCTCTGCCCCCGTTCTCCCCTCCATCTCTCTTCTCCCTCTCTCTCCACAAAACACCCCACCTCTCAATGTCTTCCCATCTCTTCACTCTCTCTCCGTCTTCACTCTCTCGCTTCGCCCCCATCTCTCTCACTGTCCTCTCTCTCCCCCTCTCCCCGTTTTCCTCCTCTCCCCACACCTCCTCCTTCTCCCCATGCTCCCCATCTCCCTTTCCCCCTCTCAATCAATTCCCAATCTCTCTCTCCGCCCTCACTATCTCTCCCCCGCTCTCTGTCCCCGCCTCTCCCAACACCTTATCTCTCCCTCCCTCTATCACTGTTCCTCCTCTCTCTCTCCCCCTCTACCTCTCCCCTCTTTCCTTTCCCTCCTATGTCTCTATCTCCCCCTCTTTCTCCGTCTCTCTACCCCCTCACTCCCCCTCACTCCCCTCTCCCCCCCTCTTGTCTGTCCCTTTTCTTCGCTCAATCGCTCTCTCGCCTAATTCTGTACCCAACACTCTCCCCCCTCTCTCGCCGTATTTACCTCCCCATCTCTCTCTACCTTCCCCATTATCTCTCTCCTCTCTCTCACTCTCACCCCTCTCCCTCCCCACCTCCGCATTTCTCCCTCGCCCCCTTTCGCTCTCTCGCACCCCTCTCTGTCCCCCCACTCTCCTGTCCCCTCTCCCTCCCCTACCACTCTCTCTTCCCCTTCTCCCTCAAAACTATCTCCCACCCCACTACCCCAGACTCTGCCCCTCTGTACCTCCCCCCTATCTCACTCCCCTTTCTCTGATCTGAAAAACCACCGTCGGTGTAGGTGATCAATATAATGGGGACTTTGGATAAAGAGGGAAATGGTGATTTTCGTGGATACGGGGGGAAACGGACATTTATTCGCCCTCCGCTGGGAACAGGAGGCAAATGTTGGACATCTTGAAACTAGCCCCAAAGTTTCCGCCCTCCTCCCTCTCCTTCACATTTTCAATTTTACAGCGCGGAAACAGGCCCTTCGGCCCACCTAGTCCAGGTAAACCAGCGATCGCCCGTTCACACAAGAGTTAAGTCCAGAGATACAGCGCGGAAACTAACATCTCTAACATCTCTCCCTCCTTTTCTCTCCTCCTGTCTCTCACGTCCCCCTCTCTCTCCCCTCTTCTCGCTCACTATCGCCATTCTACCCCTAACCCTCTCCATTCTCTCTCTTCGCCATTCTCCCTCTCCCTCTGTCACCGTCCTGACACACTTTCCCATTGTTTCTGTCCCCTCTCTCTCTCACCGCCCATTCTCTCCCCTCCCCTTTCACTCCCCCTCTCTCCTTCCTCTCTCACATCGCGCTCTCTATCCCCAGACTCTCCCTCTCTCTCCCACTCTCTCTCACCACTCCCAACCCTCTCTCACGCAGGGTCAAAAGAGGGAAGAGAGAGGTGGTTAGATGGGGAACAGAGGGTGAGAATTAAGGAAAAGGAGAGGGGAAATAGAGAGAGGGAGGGTTTCAAATATTACGGACGTCTGGAGGGGAGTTCCGACAGCCGGCCCTGTGGTGTGCGGGGCTTCTGGCTGCGGCGCAGCGGGGACTTTAAATATTGGACCCGCCGGCCTGCAGCCCACGCCAACTTGAAGCCGCGGTCTCTGGTGGGGAGGCACCGATTCATAGAAACATAGACAATAGGTGGAGGAGTAGGCCATTCGGCCCTTCGAGCTTGCACTGCCATTCAATATGATCATGGCTGATCATCCAACTCAGTATCCTGTACCTGCCTTCTCTCCATGCCCCCGATCCCTTTAGCCACAAGGGCCCCATCTAACTCCCTCTTAAATATAGCCAATGAACTGGCCGCAACTACCTTCTGTGGCAGAGAATTCTACAGACTCACCACCCTCTGTGTGAAAAATATTTTCCTCATCTCGGTGCTAAATGAATTCACCCATATCCTTACACTGTGACCCCTTGTTCAGGACCCCCCCCAACATCGGGAACAATCTTCCTGCATCTAGCCTATCCAAACCCTTAAGAATGTTGTAAGTTTCTATAAGATCCCCCTCAGTCTTCTAAATTCTAGCGAGTGCAAGACAAGTCTATCCAGTCTTTCCTCATTTGAAAGTCCTGACATCCCAGGAATCAGTCTGGAAAACCTTCTCTGTACGCCCTGTATGCCAAAAATGCATTTCCTCCGATTTGTAGACCAAAACTGTACGTAATACTCCAGGTGTGGTCTCACCAAAAACCCTGTACGACTGCAGTAGCACTTCCCTGCTCCTATACTAAACATCCTTTTGCTATGAATGCTAGCATACCATTCACTTTCTTCATTGCCAGCTGCACCTGCATGCCGACTTTCAATGATTGTTGTACCATGACACCCTGGTCTCGTTGCATCTCCCCTTTTCCTAATTTACCACCATTCAGTTAATAGTCCACCCTCCTGTTTTTGCCACCAAAGAGGATAACCTCAAATTGATCCACATTATACTGCATCTGCCATGCATTTGCCCACTCACCCAGCCTATCCAAGTCACCTTGCAGTCTCCTAGCATCCTCCTCACACCTAACACCACCCCCCAGCTTCGTGTCATCCGCAAAGTTCGAGATGTTGCATTGAATTTCCTCTTCCAAATTATTAATATATATCGTAAATAGTTGGGGTCCCAGTACTGAGCCTTGCGGTACCCCACTAGTCACTGCCTGCCATTCTGAAAAGGACCCGTTTACTCCTACCCTTTGCTTCCTGTCTGCCAGCCAGTTCTCTATCCACATCAATACTGAACACCCAATACAGTCTGCTTTAAGTTTGTATACTAATCTCTGATGTGGGACCTTTTCGAAAGCCTTCTGTATGTCTGGATGTAACACATCCACTGGTTCTCCCTTATCCACTCGACTAGTTACATCCTCGAAAAATTCTGTAAGATTCGTTAGACATGATTTACCTGTCGTAAATCCATGCTGACTTTGTCCAATGATTTCAACACTTTCCAAATTTACTGCTATCCCATCTTCAATATCTGACTAGCAGTTTCCCCACTACCGATGTTAGACTAACTGGTCGGTAATTCCCCGTTTTCTTCCCCCCCCCCCCTTTTTCTAAAGTGGGGTTACATTAGCTATCCTCGAATCCTCTGGAACTACTCCAGAATCTACGGACTTTTGAAAAGGTATCACTAATGCATCCACTATTTCTGTGGCTACTTTCTTGAGTACTCTGGGATGCAGACTCTCTGGCCTTGGGGATTTATCGGACTTTAATCCATTCAATTTACCCAACACCAATTCCCGGATAACCTGGATTTCACTCAGTTCCTCCACCTTATTTGATCACCCTGCTATTTCCGGCAGATTATTTATGTCTTCCTTAGTGAAGTCAGAACCAAAGTAGTTATTCAATTGGTCTGCCATGTACTTGTTCCCCATGATCAATTCACCTGTTTCTGACTGCAAGGGACCTACATTTGTTTAACTAATCTTTCTCTCTTCACATATCTATAAAAACGTTTGCAGTCAGTTTTTATGTTGTCTGCCAGTTTTCTTTCATAATCTATTTTCCCTTTCCTAATTAAACCCTTTGTCCTCCTCTGCTGGCATTTGAATATCTCCCAGTCCTCTGGTCGGCTGCTTTTTCTGGCTAATTTGTATGCTTCATCTTTTGTTTTAATACTATCCCTGATTTCCCTTGTTATCCATGCACTACGTTCCCTGGTTTATTCTTTTGCCAAACTGAGATGAATAATTGTTGTACTTCATCCATGCAGTCTTTAAATACCTTCCATTGCACATCCACTGTCAATCCTTCAAGAATCACTTACCAGTCTATCTTGGCCAATTCACTTCTCATACCTTCAAAGTTACCTTTGTTTAAGTTCAGAACCCTTGTTTCTGACATAATAATGTCACTCTCCATCCCAATGAAGAACGCACACATATTATGGTCACACTTGCGCAAGGGGCCACGCACAACACTGCTAACTAATTCTTCCTCATTACTCAATACCCAGTCTAGAATAGACTGCTCTCTCGTTTGTTCCTCTACATGTTGGTTTAGAAAACTATCCCGCATTCCAAAAAATCCTCTTCCTCAGCATCCCTGCCCATTTGATTCACCCAATCTATATGTAGATTGAAGTCACCCATTATCACTGTTTTACCCTTGTTGCACGCATTTATAATTCCCTGTGTGATGCCATCCCCAACTCCACTACTACTGTTTGGTGGCCTGTACACAACTTCCACTAGCATGTTCTGCCGCATAGAATTTCGCAGCTCCACCCATATCGATTCCACATCCTCCAAGCTAATGTCCTTCCTTTCTATTACATTAATCTCCTCTTTCACCAGCAACGCTACAAAACCTCCTTTTCCTTTCTGTCTATCCCTGCTGAACATTGAATATCTCTGGACGTTCAGCTCCCAGCTTTGGTTCCCCTGGAGCCATGTCTCCGTGATCCCAACTATAGCATAGTCATTAATGGCTATCTGTAAATTCAAATCGTCCACCTTATTACGAATTCCCCTTTCATTGAGGCACAAAGCCTTCAGGCTTGTTTTTACAACATTCTTACTCCTTATACAGTTATGTTGACAAGTGGTCCCTTTTGATTTTTGCCCTGGAAAACCACCACCACTGTTTGTTATTTTGTTCTTCTCCCCCCCCCCCACATGTTAGGTCTGAGTGCTTCCCTTCTCTGCCTCCTGCCTCAGACCATGTCTACCGGCTTTCTCTATTTGAGTCCCTCCCCCAAACGTATTTGGACTTTTCTTAACACCTGGGCTGCGGGGGGTTGAGGTCCCGACCATGGGGGGAAATGGAGGAGGACTGGTCAAATTGTGTGCCTTCCACCACAGTGATGAATGCTGTGGTGGATGTGTGTGTACATTTTTATTGTGTATTGTGGGTTTTTTTATTGTGCCGCTGCTGCCAAATTCATTTCACTTGCATTTTATGTGCCAGTGACGAATAAAACGTCACTGACTTGACTTTAGTTAAATTTATTATTGTAAATGTATTCTTATAACGTGGAGGCGGGAGAAAAAGAGGAGAGAGAGGGGGAGAGAGTGAGGAAGAGACGGAGAGAGGGAGGGGGAGTGGGGGAAAAGGGAGAGGGGATAACAAATCTATATAATCAAAACTCTGATCTTGACCGCTTCCTTCTTCACTGCATATTGATTTTAGAAAAAAAAACACTGCCACTTACGGCTGTGCTTTTTTGGTTATCTCACTCAGAGTCCCACTCCGCTTTGCAGGACAAGAGGATTGTTCCCATCGATGAACAATAAAGGACTGATTAATGTTTAAAACACGTTGAGATTTTCTCTCCTGTTAATCACGCCATGAAGGCCACGCACCTTCAGGAGGGACTATAAAACCGGGAAGTGTGAACGTGCCTCAGTTCCCTGCAAGATAGGTGAGCGAGTGGTTTGTGGTTTGAAACTGTACTTTGAAAGTGTGTTGTAGTTTGAAAATCCAAAAGTGTGTTTGGGTTTGAAAATGCTAAAGTGTGTTTTGTATTGAAAATGGAGAGGTGTGTTTTGGTTTGAATATGCTAAAGTTGCCTTAAGTTTGAAAATGCTAAAGTTGCGTTTGGTTTGAAAACGCTAAAGTGTGCTTTGGTTGTAAAACACAAAAGTCTGCTTTGGGTTGAAAATGCTGACCTGTGCTTTCGTTTGAAAATGCAAAATGTGCTTTCGTTTGAAAATGCTGAAGTTGCCTTTGGTTTGAAACTGGTAAAGTAGACTTTGGTTTGGAAATGCTGAAGTTGCCTTGTATTTGAAACTGCTAAAGTTGCCTTGGGTTTGAAAATCCTAACGTTGCGTTGGATTTGAAAATGCAAATGTTGCCTTGGGTTTGAAAATGCTACAGTTGCCTTGGGTTTGAAAATCCTAACGTCGCGTTGGATTTGAAAATGCAAATGGTGCCTTGGGTTTGAAAATGCTAAAGTTGCCTTGGGTTTGAAAATGCTGAAGTTGCCTCGCCTAATTAAATTTGCCGTGGCTAATTAAATTTGTCTTGCCTAATTAAAGTTGCCTTATGTAATATATATATAATTGAAACTGATCTTGACCACTGCCTGTTCAACTGCACATTGATTTGAGAAAAAACGCTACCACTTACGGCCGTGATTTCTGTCCATTTTACTCAATCCCACTCCGCTGCGCAGAACAAGAGGATTCATCCCATCGGTGAAAAACAAAATACTTATTAACGTTTAAAAAATGTTGACATTCGCACTCCTGTCGATCACGCCACGAACGCCACGCCCCTTTCGGACAATTAATTTATTTAATGATTTATTTCGTACAGAATAACATTATAAAAAGCAAGTGTGAAACAGCATACAAAAAAACAAAACAAGAATATTTATAAAGTGTCTTAAACAGTGTCTATAAATAAATGAAATCGTATGTGTCCGAAAAGGAGCAGGAAGAAGCCAGAGCTTATTAATAACCACTGCTTATTATTTTCTTATACAAATTTCGAAGTTATATGTAAACCATATGTACACCAGCAGCAATATGTACACCAACTTAATTACATTTATACACGAATAAAATATTTACAAAGCCATGGAAAAAAAGAGAGAAACAAAGAACATTAAAACAACCCTCATGTACTATACATAATCTCTTAGGCATATATATAACCCATCACCGTATAACACCCGGAAGTGCGGAGGTGCCTCAGTTATCTGCAACATAGGGGAGCGAGAGGTCGTGGCTCGCAGTCCGAGCTGTGAATAACACTGACCACATGTATATTAAACTGTGAGAGGATCTACTGACCTGTGCGGGTGCTCAATGTGGTTTGAAAATGTAGTTTGAAAATGCAATAGTGTGCTTTAGTTTGACAATGCAAAAGTATGTTTTGGTTTGAAAATACAAAAGTGTGTCTTGGTTTGAAAATGCAAAAGTGTGTTTTAGTTTCAAAATGCAAAAGTATGTTTGGGTTTGAAAATGCAAAAGTGTGCTTTGGTGTGAAAATGCTAAAGCGTACATTGGTTTGCAAATGTTAAAGCTGCCTTTCGTTTGAAAATACTAAAGTTGCCTTTGGTTTGAAAATGCTACAGTTGCCTTTGGTTTGAAAATGCTGAGAATGC